>WNYA01000776.1:18994-116083 GCA_019512145.1 Engystomops pustulosus | reverse complement strand
ATAACATTACCATCAATTTGTTAGGTGTAAAAGCTCTAGACCCGTCTTGATCTCCTCTGCTTGTCCCGCTCGGTGACAGCCTTGAGCTCGTCTATTCCAGATGGACAATTCTCATAGTACAAAAGCCTGTCACGCCTCCGTTATTAAACCTTGTTTTCTCTCCTCGACAGAGACAGCGCCCCCTCGTCTGTTTGATTGGATTGTATCTAAACACTTACCACCATATTTTTTGTATGGATTGTAGTCGTCTCGTAGGTGGTAGCAATGTTCTCACACTACGGTGGTCTGTGCTCCTATGCATCGATCTGCTTCAACAACCCAACCCCCTGCTGAAGCTCCGCAGTCTTCTGATAAAAATATTACAGTAAGTTACAAGTCGTAAAACATTGCTGTGTAATAGATTATGTAAAGAGCACAGAGGCACAGCTTGTGAGGACATGATCCACTCCGTGCACATTTGCGAAGCACAATCCTGATGTAAATCCTATAGCACAGTCGCTGCTGCTAACTAACAACATACACAAAGTTTATAACACCTCCAGGTCCATATGTATAATAAACTCTGAATGGTTTTCCATGTTAAAGGCAAATGTATCCCAGGTTGAAGGTGGAAGTTCCAATTCGCTGAAAACATGAAAATTCACACGATTTGAGTGTACAATCTACAATCCTGTTATCGTACTGACTGTAATTGTAAAAAGTTTAATTAGCTCATAAAAAGTCTTGTATAAATTGACAAAACTGGCTGTCTGTGTTATTCCAAAATAGTCCGCCCTCACCTGTCTGCAGGTTTTGTCTGGTTATTTGCAGCTGGCAGTTTTTGACCCCCCCAATGTAAGGACAAGTGCAGCCATGTTTCTAGAAGTATCCGTGGTTTTTTTTTTTTTAACTTCTGTACAATCCCTTTAAGTTGTGTTTCTGCTGATCCTCATGGTGACCGCCGTGGCTGACTGTTTTTATAATGACACCCGAGGGCTTACAGAGGTTTCCCAAAAACGCCTCCGGGCCGTCCTGTGGAACACGCCGTAGTAAGGCATTTTTTAGTTTAGCCCCGAACAGATAACTGCAGCAATGATTAATAGCGAATATAGATGGTGAACACAGCCTTAAGGGCGAACTTACCCAGCAAGCTGCTTCTTTCGGTCAGAAGAACTTCCGACAATCACTGAATGTCTCCTCGCTGAAGTGCCACGTTAAAGGTGATGTCCCCTTAAGAATATCATGTCATATATGGACCAGAAGCTCAGTCCTCGTCTCTGTATTTGCTCTTTGGGATGGTTGAAGCCGTCAGATCATGCCCCGGTCTCAGAGCAGTTCGGGCTGAGCTGTGCACCTTTCTGTATATTGTTCTAGACCTACCCCTGTACTGTAACATCACTGACTGTATTATCTCTGTACTGTGGGACATCACTGTGTGGTATCCCTGTATGTACATCACGGACTGTATTATCTCTGTACTGTGCATCACTGTGTGTATTATCCCTGTACTGTAACATCACTGATGTATTATCCCTGTACTGTGACATCACTGTGGTATTATCCCTGTCTGTGACATCAACTGTGTGTATTATCCTGTACGTGTACATCCCTTGTGTATCCCATTATTGTGACATCACTGTGTGTATTATCCCCTGTGACTGTGGACATCACTGTGTGTATGTATCCCTGTACTGTGACATCCCTGTGTGTTTATCCCCTGTACTGTGACATCACTGTGTGTTTCTCCCCTGTATTGTGACATCACTGTGTGTACATCCCTGTACTGTGACATCACTGTGTGTATTATCTCTGTACTGTACATCACTGTTGTGTATTATCCTGTACTGTGACATCACTGTGGTATTATCCCTTGACCTGTGATCATCACTGACTGTATTTCCCTGTACTGTGACATCACTGTGTGTATTATCCCTGTACTGTGACTCCATCTGTGTGTATTTATCTCGCGTACTGTACATCCTGATTGTATTATCTCTGTTACTGTGACATCACTGTGGTGTATTATCCCTGTACTGTGACATCACTGTGTGTATTATCTCTGTACTGTGACATGCTGTGTGTATTACCCTGTACTGTGACATCACTGATGTATTATCTCTGTACTGTGACATCACTGTGGTGTATTATCTCTGTACTGTGACATCACTGTGTGTATTTCCGTACTTGCCATGCACTTTGTATAATCTCTGTCTGTAACATCACTGAGTGTATTAATCTCTGTACTGTGACATTGCTGTGTGGTATTATCCCTGTACTGTGACATCACTGAGTGTATTATCTCTGTACTGTGACATCATGTGTGTATTATCCTGTACTGTGCATCACTGTGTGTATCATCCATGTACTGTAACATCACGTGTGTATTGTCTCTGTACTGTGACAATCACTGTGTGTATTTATCCCTGTACTTTGACATCCCTGTGTGTATTATAATCCCCTGTATTGTGACATCACTGTGTGTATTATCGCCTGTACTGGGTTGACATCACTGTGTTGTTTAATATCCCCCTGTACTGTGACATCACTGTGGTGTATTATCCCTGTACTGTTACATCACTGTGTGTTGTATCACTGTCATGTACCTCACGGTTATTATCTCCTGTGACTACGTGACATCACTGGCTGTATTACTACCCTGTAAACTGCTGACTAGTCACTGTGTAGTAGCTGTACTTACTTTGACATCACTGTGTGTATTATCCCTGTACTGTGACATTACTGTGTGTATTATCCCTGTACTGTGACATCACTGGTATTATCCCTGTACATGTGACATCACTTGTTGTATTATCTCTGTACTGTGACATCACTGTGTGTATTATCTCTGTGTCACTGTTGTACAATTACTACTGTGTGTATTATCCCTGTTACTGTGACACCACTGTGTATTATCCCCTGTACTGTGACTCACTGTGTGTATTATCCCTGTGCTGTGACATCACTGTGTGTATTATCTCTGTACTTAGGGGGGGGGGGCTCGACTGTGTGTATTATCCGCTGTACTGTGACATCATCTGTGTGTATTATCCTGTCCGTGCATCACTGTGTGTATTATCCCTGTACGTGTACATCACTCGTGTGTATTATCTCTGTACTGTGACATCGCGTGGTGTATTATCCCTGTGCTGTGACATCGCTGTGTGTAGTATCTATGTACTGTGACATCACTGTGTGTATTACCCTGTACTGTGACATCACTGTGTGTATTATATTTAAGTTGTGTTATAACTATGTGTAATATATCTATACTGCCACTAAAAAAATATGCAAACATAATTATTTTATGTGATATAAAATACAGAATGCAAATAAATAAGTACAAATTTTTTGCCTTTTTTTTTTCTTTTAGTATTTTTGCTTTCCTGCCCATGAGTTGAATCCTTCAGAGCCGGCTGCTTCCTGCTACTCAGGGTCAGTGAGGCGCAGCGAAAGCTCTAATGAGAATTGTGAGGTAGCAGAGAGCAACAAGATAGCGCTCATTAGCTGGAAAGAGGAAAATAAAAAAACAACTGATAAATTATTTTTTTACATTTTTTTTCCTATTAAAACTTATACTAATTTTCATAAAATGGAGAATATTTTGCAGCTTCCTAATTTCCCTGCAGCTACTGTTGGAGTCTTAAGGTCAGATTCGCTATTTTTGAGCTCTGGAAGGAAAAGGATGCGAATGGAGGAATCTGTCCTGTTTATTCATGAAATCCTTGAAATTCTGGGGACGTTGGCAGCTTCTTATATTACAGTCCATTAGTGGTAAGTGTCACCGTGCGGGGCCCAAAAATTAGGATCATCGCTCCATCGCTCTCAGATCTACCTGCACAGAGAGGTCCAGGACTCAGAGTCTCACTATAAATTTAAACTTATTTATTAGTTTTTACTGCTGGTGACCCCTGGTTATAATTATGCTAATGAGCCTTAAGGGCTCCTGGGGGTGTTACCAGAGCCCTTCTGTGCTGTAGGTTCACAGGCTGCTACACTGTTTCCCCCTCCCCTCTATTCCATCAGTACTTTCCCTTCCCTCTGCCTGATGTGATCTCACACAGTGGGAGGGGGAAAGTGCTCCTGTACAGTGTGACAGCCTGTGAAGCTGCAGCATAAAAGGGCTCTGGTAACACCCCAAAATTCCTTGGTTTATCATGATGGATTTTGATGGTAGCTTTCCTTTAACCCTTTTAGAGTGATCTCATTTCAAGTTCTGACAACATAACGGGTTCCTGTAGCCCCTACAAAGCATCAATCTGTCAGATTCATCTTTATTATGGTCATAGAGGTTTTGGGAAAGGGATCCTGTAGTATTGATACAAAAACCCCTGTGTATTATCTGAGCTCTGTTACCTCCGAGTCGCTACCTCTTGAAATAATTTCCATTGAAGTTGTATTTGTAATTCATGGAGCTATTCCTATTGATATGGTCTACTCTACTCCCCATTTCACTCCTGTACACCACCTGAACTATGCTGCACATAACCATCAGGTCACTACCTCAAGGAGTAATCTTTAATCCAGTTGTGACATAATATCGGGCTCCTCTAGCGCAGCTAGTGGAGCCCCAATGAGCTAATAAACAGACTTATCTTACCACCGCTCTTATCTTACCACAGGTGGTGTCTAAATGGTCCTGTGGTTTTCACTCTTTAACCCTCTGTACATTACCTAAACTTTTTATTTAAAGAAACCACCAGGTCACTCCCTCTTGAAATAATTTGCATTCAAGTTATGATATTGTAATGGGCCCCTCTAGTGAAACTAGTCATGACCAACAGACCTATCAACTGATGAGGGTCCTGTGGACCCTTAAACTCCTTTGCATTATCTGAACTTTGTTACAGAGAAACGACTTCTTGAATTATACTAAATTTAGTTTTTGACGCCAGCTGCATTTAAAGGGTTAACACTCTTGATAGTTGCAAGCATTTGGATTCAAGTCCTGGTACACAAACCCCCTGTGTCCACTCATCACTAGTCTCTACCTCTTGAAGTAAACTTAACTTGGGCTCTGATAATATAATGGGCTCTTGTTCAATGTACAAATCTAACTTGGGGCTACCCCTAATGTTGCTATGCCAGATTATCTGAACTGTGTTGTAGAGAAACCCATGTGTCACTACCTCTTGGAATGATCTCCATTCATTATAATGAACTCCTTTAGCTCAGCTATGGTGGACCCATTGTGTTACTGAACAGTCTTACCTTGGTCTTGTGGTATTGGCTCTTAAACCCCTGTTTATTATCGGAATTTTGTTGCAGGGAAACCATCAGGTCACTACCTCTTGGAGGAAATTTGGAGTAAATATACATAAAGTGCTCAGTGTGGACCCACTGTATTAATAAAGCAAAGTGTGTTGTCCTAGTGACCCCTGACAATGAGGGCTGTTTTACACAAATGTCTGCAGCCTGTGTAAACGTTCCGTACGGTGGCACAACCCCACGGGCTACAGACAGAGCCGAGGTTGGGAGTCCCTCTTCTCACCGAACAGCCGTGCCGAAACTGTAATAGTTAACTTAGTTCCTGGGCATTATCTGGATTTTATTGCACGGAAACTGCCTGGTGCCATAGTGAAGCTTCTATCATTTGCCAAGGGGACACAGTTTTTACCCTTACCTCCAGAGGGAGCTCTCAGTCACACTCCCCAGGTTGAAATCGTAAAGCTTCGTCAGGATGAGAATTACCTAAAAGAGAAAAAGATGAAAGTCACCCAACAAGACAAGAGAAGAGATCACAGCAATGAACATTAATGCCCAGGAATAAAGAAGATCAGATACAAAAAAAATAACAAATTCCCAGCAGACACTGGGAGGACCGGAGGCATCGGCTCTAATCCTCCAGACGCTGCGAATCTGACATGTGAGACGTCTGGAGGAATCAATTAAACTCGGCTAATTCTCTTTACATTTCACATGTCTGAATGCAAATGCCGCCCCTCTCATCCAGCGTGGGGGATTGATCGCTGACGCCAAAGGGAAAACTTCTCACACGTGCCATGTTAACACTTTATGTACAGAGCCTCCCCCTTCCAGATCTATGGGGCCCCCAATTTTTAAAAGGATCCCCCCAGAAGGGCATGGTGTTTGTTAGAATCCTCGAACTTTACCATCAAATATTTTATATTTTTTTATAACTCTGCGAAATATCCTTCACAGGTTCCTGCATTGGGCAGCTGAACACATGCGGTCCCCAAATTCATCAAGTCCCAACAGGAGCCAACAGGAGCCTCCAAACCTATACAGTATGATATACTAAATAAAGGAGCTGGTACAGTCACTGTGTACATACATGACATTACTTATCCTGTACTGATCCTGAGTTACATCCTGTATTATACCCCGGCTGGCACTCCCTATTCTGCTGCTGGTGCAGTCACTGTGTACATACATGACATACTTATCCTGTACTGATCCTGATTCATCCTGTATTATAACCCAGAGCTGCACTCACTATTCTGCTGCTGGTGCAGTCACTGGTGTACATACATGACATTACTTATCCAGTACTGATCCTGAGTTACTCCTGTATAATACCCCGAGCTGCACTCACTATTCTGCTGCTGGTGCAGTCACTGTGTACTACATGACATTCTTATACCGTACTGATCCTGAGTTACATCCTGTATTCTACTCCGAGATTGCACTCAATATTCTCTGCTGGTTGCAGTTACTGTTATACATGACATTACTTATCCTGTACTGATCTGAGTTACATCATGTATTATACTCCAGAGCTGCACTCACTATTCTGCCTGCTGGTGGGCAGTCACTGTGTACACTACATGACATTACTTATCCTGTACTGATCCGGTTAAATCCTGTATAATACCCCGAGCTGCACTCACTATTCTGCTGCTGTGGTGCAGTCAACTGTGTACATACATGACATTACTTATCCTGTAGCTGATCCTGTAGTTACATCCTGTTATATACTCCAGAGCTGCACTCACATTCTGCTGTGGTGCAGTTACTGTGTACAATACATGACATTACTTATCCTGACTGTCCTGAGTATCATCCGTGTATACTCCAGAGCTGCCTCACTATTCTCTGCGTGCGTGGTGGCGTCTGTGTACATACATGACATTACTTAATCCTTTACTGATCCTAGTTACATCTGTATTTACTCCAGAGCTGCACTCACTATTCTGCTGCTGGTGCAGTCACTGTGTACATACATGACATTAACTTATCCTGTACGATCCTGATTACATCCTGTATAATACCCCGGAGCTGCACTCACTATTCTGCGCTGGTGCAGGTCACTGTGTACTACATGACATTACTTATCCTGTACTGTCCTGATGTTACATCCTGTATTATACTCCAGAGCGGCACTCACTATTCTGCGCTGGTGCAGTTACTGTGTACATACATGACATTACTTATCCTGTACTGATCCTGAGTTACATCCTGTGTATACTCCAGACTGCACTCACTATTCTGCTGCTGGTGCAGTTACTGTGTACATACATGACATTACTTTATATCGTGTACGGATCCTGAGTTACATCATGCATTATACTCCGAGCTGCACTCACTATTCTGCTGCTGGTGCAGTCCTGTGTACATACCATGAACATTACTATCCTGTACTGATCCCTGAGTTACATCTTTATTACCCGCGGCTCCATCACTATTCTGCTGCTGGTGCCGTCCACTGTGTACATACATGACATTACTTATCCGGAACGGGGAAGAATACTAGCCAATGAGTTACATCCTGTATATCACTCAGAGCTGCACTCACTAGCTAGTATTTCTATGACAGCCACGGTCCTGATATCTTCCAGGCGATGGGGCGTAAACAGTTTGCAAAAAAAAAAAAAAGACACAATTGAATTGCCACTCGTAATGTAGATCGACACTGAAATTTTGGCTGTGGGAGACGTTGTACCTGCGCTGGTTGTCATGTGCTGACGGCTCTGCCTTAGAGCAGAAAGTAAAAAGCCCAAGACTGTCCAAAAGATAGCTTATTATACGTGATAGTATTCTATTATTATCAAGAAAATTTCCTGGCTGTCCCTATGACAATAACCTTTGGTCCTTTTTTAACAGTAAATGACTAAAGACATAAAGAAAAATTGTTCGCCGCATTTTCATTTTGGTTTTAAATTTCTATTCTTTAAGGTTTTTTTTAATTTATAGAACTTTTTTTTTTCTTATTTTTATAATTTTTTCTGGCAGCTCTCAAGTTTTCTTTCTTTCTTTGTATTTTCTATTCAATGTTATTGTTCCCACTACTTCCTTTATTTTATGATGGTCTTATATATTTTCATTATGTATTACTTTTCGTTTAGTTTTTTGTTTCTTTTGTTTTAACCTTACCATTCATCGTTTATTATTTCATACGTATATATACCTCACCGCCACTTTATTAGGTACACCATGCTAGTAACGGGTTGGACCCCCTTTTGCCTTCAGAACTGCCTCAATTCTTCGTGCATAGATACACAAGTGCTGGAAGCTCCTCAGAGATTTTGGTCCATATTGACATGATGGCATCACACAGTTGCCGCAGATTTGTCGGCTGCACATCATGATGGCGAATCTCCCGTTCCACCACATCCAAAGATGCTCTATTGGATTGAGATCTGTGACTGTGGAGGCCATTTGTGTCCAGTGACCTCATTGTCATGTTCAAGAAACCAGTCTGAGATGATTCCAGCTTTATGACATGGCGCATTATCCTGCTGAAAGTAGCCATCAGATGTTACAGGACATGGGTCAGCAATGGTCAGCAACAATACTCAGGTAAGGCTGTGCGTTGTACCAAGGGGCCCAAAGAGTGCCAGAAATATTCCCACAACCATGACCCACCACCACCAGCCTGAACCGTTGATACAAGGCAGGATGGATCCATGCTTTCATGTTGTTGACGCCAAATTCTGACCCTACCATCCGAATGTCGCTACAGAAATTGAGACTCATCAGACCAGGCAACAGTTTTTTCCAATCTTCTACTGTCCAATTTCGATGAGCTTGTGCAATTGTAGCCTCAGTTTTCCTGTTCTTAGCTGAAGGAGTGGCACCCGGTGTGGTTTCTTCTGCTGCGTAGCCCATCTGCCTCAAAGTTCGACGTACTGTGTGTTCAAGATGCTCTTCTGCCTACCTGTGTTGTAACAGGTGGCGATTTGAGTCACTGTTGCCTTTTATCACAGTCGAACGTCTGCCCCATTATCCTCTGACCTCTGCATCAACAGGCATTTCCGCCCACAGAACTGCCGCTCACTGATGTTTTTTTTTCTTTTCTGACACATTCCTGTAAACCCTAGAGATGGTTGTGCGTGAAAATCCCAGTAGATCAGCAGTTTCTGAAATACTCAGACCAGCCCTTCTGGCACCAACAACCAGGCCACGTTCAAAGCCACAAATCACCTTTCTTCCCCATACTGATGCTGCCGGTTTGAACTGCAGAGATTGTTCTTGACCATGTCTACATGCCTAAATGCACGAGTTGCCGCCATGTGATTGGCTGATTAGAAATTAGTGTTAACGAGGCATTTGGCCAGGGTGTACCTAATAAGTGGCCGTGTAGTGTGTATATTTATGTTTAAGCTCATCTAAGTTACCACTAAAGCTAAAGTGAATTATAAACTTTACATTTTGAGAATTTTTTTTGTCTTCAATGCCAATGAATTTTACTTCTGATTTATATTATGCAAATGAGCATTTCACGGCACTGGGGTGTGGCCATGATTTTCAGTGCACCTGGAGGAGATAGCCGATGATGGGGAGATTTATGATAGAAGGTAATATTAAAGATGATAGAGACTTATATATGCCAGAAATATAGAGTCGATTATTATAGATAGTGGAGATAGATGATAGAAAGATAGATAGAGAGACATTAGAAAGATGATAGAGTACTATATGAGAGTATAAGATATGTGGTAGTAGAAGATCACACCTAATAGATAGGCAAAAAGTCTGATAAATAAATGGATAAATACAGATCTATAGGTAGAAAAATAAAGATCATAGGATAGATAATAATAATCTTTATTTTTAGCGCACACAGATTACACAGCATTGCACCAAGCATGAAAAATTGTTCCCTGTCCCCAGAGGCTCACAATCTAAATACCTAAGAGTATGTTTTGGAGTGTGGGAGGAAACCAAGTACCCGGAGTAAACCCATGCAAACCTGAGATAACATACAAACTCTTGGGATACGACCCCAGACCAATCGCTGCAAGCAGAGTGCTACTCCACCGTGCTGCCCGTATAACTAGACTGATAGATTATAGATTATATACAGGAGATAATGAGAACTTCTTCACCGGGGCATTCAACCAGGGTATTAAAGAAGAATACAATCCTCTGCCCACTAAAGTGCCACATGCAGGGGCCCCTTTAAGCAAAGGGGCCCTGGCAAATGCCAAGTTTGCCTCTCCCTAACGGCTCTGCTGGCCATAACCTCCACTCACTGGGCTGTGCCCTGATACCCCTGTTCCTCGCAGTGCAACAAAATTGATCATTTGCATATAAATAAAAATTATGGAGACCACAGAGATTCTGAATGATGGCTTATCAGGCACTTTAGCTTTTTAGAATGTAACAAATTCCCGCTTATTATGTGACCATTAAGGAATCCAAACACTTCAGTGCACCATGGGTGTTATGGGGGGCTTCAAAATGCACCAAACCTTGAAATATGTATAAAATACATCACTTGAAAGACTAATAGTTGATGTGAATAATCGTCCCCGCTCCTTTTACTAAGAACCCCCTCCCCTTGATATTTGGACCCAGAATGATTGGTGTCCCTTGACCAATGGTGGACAGGGCCCTTGCTGATGACACCCGCCCCTATTGCCGATACAGGTTCGACATGACTGGGGACCACCACTAGGGGCACCACTTGAAGTTTTCGACGTAGCATGAATGTCTCCATTAATTTACAACCTCGTGCCTGCGCTCACGCTGTCGCTCCCACCGTTTGATGACTCCCTGGCGTGCTGCTCCGCTATAACCGAGCAGGCGAGCGATGGAGGAGACGCGCTCTGTCTTGCTACGCGGGTCCCCGGCCGTAAAGCTGAGTTATTGACACAGATCTCACAGATGTAAATCTGTAATTGTCACAGAAAGTTCCAATTTCCTTCCTGGCGCATTCCCCTGGTCGCCATAATGAATCAGTGACAGATGCTGGGGGCTATTATCCTTTACGGAGGCGGCCCTCTTCTATTCATAACCTTATTCCCAGAGAAGTTTTCCGAAAAAAAACCCATGAGGCGGCTGACAGGGCAAGTGATGGGAGCGTCGCCGGGGCCGCTGGTGCTCAGCAGGTCATGTGCTGCCAATCCACAGTCATACTATGGAAAATAATAATATACAGACGTCCTGGGAGCGAAGAGCTCAGCTCTGCTACATCTGCACAGCTGGACCCCAGAAATATCATGTCATTGCCCCCAGGAAGACCGTAAACAGACACCATGGGGGTCATCACTTATATAAAGGTCTATGGAGTCACTGCTATGGGGTATAACTACAACCTTGGCACTATCTAACCACAGTGTGTGGCTTTGTCATGGGGGTCTGGGAGCGGTCACTCTGGGGGTCTTTGGTCCTGCTGTCACTGCTATAGGAATTGTTACTGGCGTGTCCGCAAGTGTCACTCTTGTCTGATCACTGTCATAGCTGTCACTTTTATGGGGGTTTTGTGGTTGTCACTGTTATGGGTTGTCACGTTAGTGGGTCCTGTAGATAGGAGGGTTAAGAGGGTCTTTAGATGTCACAGTTAAATGAATCCTTCATCTCTCACTGTTATGGAAGTTGTCTAGATGCTACTATTCAGGGGTCCTGTACATGTCAATGTTATGTTAGGGGTCCTGTTGATGTCACTATTTATGGAACTTGCTGATATGATTATAAAGGAGCCTACAGATGTGACTATTAAAGTGTCCTGAAAGTCCCTATTAGGGTCCTTAGATGTCGCTACTAGGGGTCCTGTAGCGTCCATTCCAGGGGGGTCTTGCAAGTGTCCCTACTGGGGGTCCTGTAGATGTCACTGTTATGAGGTCCTGTAGGTGTCTTTACTGAGGGGTCCTGTAGATGTCACTGTTGTGGCTCCTTAGTTGTCACATTTGGGGGTCCTGTGGATTCGCTACTGGGGCCTCCTGTAAATGTGCTACTGGGGCCTCCTGTAAAGTCACTATTGGGCGGTCCTGTAGATGTCATTACTGAGAGGTCCTGTAGATGTCACTATTTGGGGTCCTTAGATGTCACTGTTTAGGGGTCCTGTAGATGTCACTACTGGGGGGTCCTGTAGATGTCACTACTGGGGGGGGTCCTGTGATTCACTACTAGTTGTCCTATATATATGTCATTACTTAGAGTTCCTGTAGATGTCACTATTTTGGGGGTCCTGTAGTTGCCTACTGGGGGTCCTGCAGATGTCACTACTGGGGGGTCCTTTAGATGTCACTACTAGTTGGTCTATATATGTCATTACTTAGAGGTCCTGTAGATGTCACTATTTGGGGGTCCTGTATATGTCGCTGCTACTGGGGGTCCTGCAGATGTCACTACTGGGGGGTCCTGCAGATGTCACTACTGGGGGGTCCTGTAGATGTCACTACTAGTTTGTCCGATATATGTCATTACTTAAGGTCCTGTAGATGTCACTATTTGGGGGTCCTGTAGATGTCGCTACTGGGGGTCCTGCAGATGTCACTACTGGGGGTCCTGCAGATGTCACTACTGGGGGGGTCCTGTAGATGTCACTACTGTTGGTCCTATAATATGTCTTACATAGAGTGTCCTGTAGATGTCACTATTTGGGGTGTCCTGTAGATGTCCCTATTTGGGGTCATGTAGATTGTCATTACTTAGAGGGTCCTGTAGATGTCACTATTTGGGGGTCCCTGTAGATGTCACTATTTGGGGGTCTGTAATGTTGCTATTTGGGGTCCTGTGATGTTCACTGTGATGTGGATCTTACAAAATATTTCACATTTCATTCAGACTTTTTTCACCTCGATCACCATAGAAAATCGCTCTAACATGTACCTTTCCTCACTACCCAATGTGATAAGGGGGGGATCTGGCCCCCGCTATTGCAGTTTTGTCGCTCCATAGCTTCTCCCCATTTCCTGATGCTCCTTCCTTTATCCCGGAGAATATATTTGCCGTCTGACCTTTTCTATTTTTTGCATGTCGCATTAGAGCGATTGGGCAGAGCGCGGTATAAATATGGTACAACGGGTCAGGCGGTATTAATATTTATGGCGCCTCACAATCTGTGGGACCCCGGTGGGCCGCCTGAGTGATCATAAATGCAAAGCAAGGAGCCGCTGCCCACCCAGGATTTACTCCGGGTGTATTGTGACCCCCATCTGACATTTGGTTTTTCCATATGATAAACCTGCGGCCGTCGCCGTATATTCTGCATGGAATAAATTGTACCGTAATGACTTGGCCCCCGCTCAAGACTTAATGGCCGTCATTAGGAAGGGACATTCTGTATGCTCGCCACGTATCTTTCATTTCCAGTACAAGCTGCAGGTCTGGATTCAAAATTAATACATATATACATGGGAGGGACGCGGAGCCTGGAATACAGGCACATAATGCACTTACCGACCCCCCCAGGACGGGCGCAGTATCACACTACTACTACTACACCATGACAGGTATACACAGCACAAGTACGGTTACGTCTGTACATAGGCAGTGTACTGTAATGCAGCAACTCTCCGTGACCACTTATGTGAATGTAGGTACATATAGTAAACTAGTAGTGAAGCAGGTGTCTGGCATCTTGAGCTCACACATCCTGCAGAATATTCTGAACAGGGTTATGAATCTGATACTGTGTGGAAGGACATAGTGGCATTCATCCATTGTGTCTGCAGTTACTGTAGTCGCTGTAGTTGCTGATTTGGAGAGTACATATTGATCCTCTGGAGATCGCTTCTTTTACTCAGCATTTTTGGTCCATATCTGGCGTCACATCAAATATCCCACATTGTAGGAAAACCTGAGCAGTGCAAAATCAATATTGATGGCTCTGCACATTGCAGGACACCTTACCCTCCCCCATTGTGTGTCCTTTATAGTCCCATTTCTTTATGTGAGACAAAAGGACCTTTAGGACCCCTGATTTTGAGGGTCTGATTTTGGTTGAAACCTCTACACCACTGGTCTCCGGTGTTGGAAGTATCATACACTTCAGTCTCCAAGTAGCTAAAAACTGACTATGGAGCGGCTGTCAAATGACAGCTGCTTCAAGCACCGACCACAGAGTTATGGGATCATTGTTATGAAAAAATAGTATTTTTGGACATTTTTGCTTAGGACCAGGCCAGATTTGTTAAGAGGGGCTGCCCAGTTTTCGGTGATGTCGAAAAATGGTAAAAGTGGTGGTTACAAGCGGTTAAATGGGAAAATACTGCAAACGCATGGGACTTTTTTCTGTAAAAATAGGAATTTTGGGCCTTCATTAGTCTAACATCTGTCTGACTTGTCAAATTTGGCTAAACCCCTTTAAATTATGTCTGACATGTCAGTTCTTTGTTGATCACTATCTTAAAGGCAATGGCCTATTACATGTGAAAAATACATGTATCATGTGAAATCCCATTATCATGGCCCCACACTGTTGTCGACATCTCCCATTCAGCTTTGTCATTCTCCGTCGCAAAGAGGAGATGTAGGGGTTATAGCCGAACATGTTCATAGAGGCACTTGCAGTTTCTCCATAGGATGCTCAGTTTCTATGGTAACAGGGCCAGTAGGCCTCGGGCCTATATTCCAGGCCTAGCGAGACAGATGTCTGCAAAGGAATTGCAGGGGGTGGCTAATAATGAAAGGCTTTGCCGCAGGAGCGAGCCTGTGCGTACATGCCTGTGAAGATTAATCACAGAGGATACAGAGAATATATACACAGAATGTGGAAGATGGTTCTTAAAGGGCATGTCCACCTCAAATATAACTCAACTTCAGTTGTTTAAATATAATGTCTTGAACATAAATATGACATCTGTGTCTGTAAAACCAATACCCCAGCTTTCCTATAATCCTGAAAGGGAGATGTGGGAACTGATGAGTGTATGTACTATGCGTTTTTTTGGTGGATTTATGATATTATTGTCAAGTCTTTGTGGCTAATTTTCGAGACTGATCTGAATAAGTGGGGTGAGTTGTAGTGATGCCAACGCTGCCCATCTACAAGGAAGGTGTGTGGGGGGGTTGTAATTTCATTGACCCTGTGGGGGGAAAGGGGCACGGGAAACCCTCATCCTATATATCGTTTATATATGTTGTGTCTATATAATATGTAAAATCAGAAGTCAATGACTCCAGTACTAAGTAATAAGATAAGGGCCTTAGGCTGTCATTTTTTTGCCAATTTTTCACCCTACTAATAAAGATTAGAGAAGATAACACTTTGATAAGATAACATTTGGCCATTCTGGAACCCACATTTCCTACTACTTTATACCATGTCAGTTTCTAAAGTATTCGGCAGCCATGAGGCGGGGTGCAGCAGCCATGAGGCGAGTTGAGTTCTTGCCTCAGGCAGCACCACTTGTTGCAGGTATATTGAGAGCAGCATCAGTAGTCACCAGAGTAGAACCTGACACTTAAAAATAGTGTCTATTCACCCTTGATGTCAGCATGGGTCTGAGACACTGCATGGAGAACCCACCCACTAAAACAAGTAGCCTGAGGGGGGCACTATTCTATAGCTTGCCCCAGGCAGCAGAGAGTATAGGTTACAACTGGTTACTAGAAGCAAATCAAAAAAATGTTTTTCGTTCAGTTTTTGATAATGGGTGAGCATACCCTTGAATGGAGAATTCCTTCACCATATGTGAACAGAGTGGTATATAAATTACCCACCGTAGCTGGGATGTTCTGTTCTGTTGGGTAAATGGCATAATGGGTAACACGGTGATGAGGGCCGACATAGTAAGTTGTAAAAATAAAAATGGTCATGAAACTAATACAAGGTGAGGCCTCCCTTCTGAACATAACCACCACATTTACCTACCTACGACATTGCCCCTGTGGTAATTCCAGCCTTACCTGAGCGCTACCCATTGGCTAGGTATCCGGGCATCATGATGGGTAGATGGCGGTAATGATAACATACCTCGTTAATAAAACATTATTATTATGCTATGATGGGGGGCGGGGGGGGGGGTCTTGTTTTTTTGTGCTATATATAGAAGGAGCATGGACGGCTTTGATGCCAGCGTTCACATATCTGGGTCACTGGCAATGACTTGGTACCCGGTTAAAAGAACTGTCAGCATTTCGTTCTTGGATAAAGATTCGCTTGAAGGGGTTTGATTCAGTGAAGGATGGGGGAAGGGGGTCCTCGTCCTTAACCCATTCACCGCCAGGGACAAAGCGCTTGGTTGGTAATGAGTTTAAAGCTTTATCTTCCCGTCCTCTCTCCCTTAATCCCGGCCTGGAGGATGAGAAGGGTCTTTAAGGCATAATGCGGCTGAAATCTCGTTAAAGACGTCCTGCTTATTCCCGGCTGCCAGGCTAATTACAGCGCTGCAGACAGATGCCCCTCTGGCCCCTCCGTACAGCCACATCTACACAGATGTCCATGATGGCTGCCTGTAAGAAACGAGGATACATGGCGCTATGTGACAAGTTTTATTAGTCACTGTCAGTGAGGAGCATGTTTTCCAGCAATAGCCCATCATTGGACATAAAGACCAAAATGGCCGCCCAGAATGGGAATCAGCCTTGTGACCCCTTTTGTCTTTTCCTGACCTATGCCATAACTTTCTATTAAATATATTTCAGCTTATTAAGTAAAGCATCACATTTTTGAGCCCTACTCTGCAAGATATAATAGACACCAATAGCCCCATATGTTATAATACCTGTGACGAAAGTTTTCCACCCTTTTGATATTAAATTATTGTTCTACCCTTCGTTAGGTTCTCAGTATCAGATTAGTTAGGGGGCACATCTACTGGAAGCAGACAGCTCCATCCACTCAGTAGTGGCCGTGCTGAGGTACTGCAGCACAGATCTAATTAATGTCAATGGGCCTGGGTGATCTGCATCAAATCCTTGTCAATAAGTTCCTTACTCTCTTTTAATGCTGTTCTGCAGCAGCTGTAATTGCTTCTGAGAGCAAAGCTATAGGGGTTGCAAAAATATAAGCTGCCTAAGGGAGCTCAAAGTCCTCTGTGCCAGGAAAGAAGACACTAGTACAATATTTGGTACATGGTAGGTACAGATTTTGAGGATCAGTAGTATACTTTATACCGTAGAACATACTACATAACCCAGCTGCTGCAGAATCTCATGTTAATAAGGATTTCTAAACTTCTGTGGTGTCTAAAGCGGATATCATGAGTTGTCAAAGCTGCTGCAGAACATCATAATATTGACCCATCCTGCTTATGGTCATCTGATCGAGGATATTTATCAGTCGGATATTGCCAAGAGATTGTACTAAGAGGTTCTGCAGCAGCTGAAGTCATGTTGAATGGGTAGTTGGGTGACTACACCTCCCGAACTCATACTGAATCATCACTTATCAACCTCGTATTCCTGAAAAAATATATTCTAAGATTTCTGGCATTGGGTGACATAATCACGCTTAGTAATGTGTGCCAAGGAAGCCATTAAAGATGACATCACAGGGTCAAGATACAAAGTGACTCATGAGGCCATGACATAAAGATGGAGGCTGACGTGCTGCTCTTTTCTCTTCTTCTCTTCCCTCCAGCAGATAATAAGCACCATGGAGACGCAGGCCAGCAATGGGCCCGGCAGTGTGGGCATACTCAACGGCACAAACGGAGCAGCCGACGACAGTAAAACCAACTTAATCGTTAATTATCTTCCTCAGAACATGACACAAGAAGAGTTCAAGAGTCTTTTCGGAAGCATTGGGGATATTGAATCCTGTAAACTGGTCAGAGACAAAATCACAGGTATGTGACCATCTAAAGATAAGTAGTTGGCACCACTTTGGCAGCTATTTTTTTTTTATCAGTAATCATTTTCGGCATTGAGAACTTGAGAGTCTTGTAACTGAGGCAGATCTCCAAGAGAAAGACTGCTCCACACTTTTTGTACATCATTAGTGCAGATTCTGACTACAGTCTGCCCAACTGTCTATCTTAGTAAGTACAGCATTCTGCACCACACTTATTAGATCTCAGTAGTGTAAAACTACACTGTTACAAATTCTTTGCATGGTATTGGGGTAACTATTTTGAACCAATCGGCAAGTTTTTGACACACTGATGTTAGAAATGTTCTACCTCAAAATTGTCAATGGATTAAGGATGTGCACAGATGGGATTCCTGTTTTTATAGAAGTCTCCCTTGTTGGTCCTCATTAATGGTCTTCATTAATGTTTAGCAAAAAGCTGCTAAACAGGTAGGAGTCAAGGGTTAAAAATCAGTAAAAACCAACAGTTGCCTAATAAGTGTGAAACGGTTGGATTCTACTCAAAAATTGGGTCCCTATCAAATCTAGATTGCCAAGATGCTGACCCAGGCTTAAAGGGCAACTCCAGTACACAGTGATTCAGTGCATTCCATGTACAATATTTGTGCTGCTAGTTGCAGTATGGTTTCTATATTTCGGCAACTACTGGCTGTTATGGTCATGGCTTATGTCACCAGGATATACGTCCGCCATAATATGTTTATTACCTATCCATATAGGTCAGAAGATTTGCACAGTCACATGACAGATAAGCTCCACCCAAGAACAGTTATTTAGGGCTTGTTCACACGTTGAGTTTTGTCCTGCGTTTTCATTACGTTTGAAACGCATTACAACAGCTGAGGTGATTTGCCTAATTACATTACTTTTTACATTTGTTAACGCAATCTTAACGCAGGCCAAAATGCAACGTGTGAACGCGACCTTAAAAAGAAAATTGACCGCTCACTTTTACTCATAGTCAACACAGAGTTTCTAGTGTGGCCACCATTACTCTCTAGCAGAGTTTTTGTTTTCATCCAATCATCTTACAAACTTAAAATACTAATTTTGAATTATCAAGACGCCATTTGGACCTCATTTATCAAAACGGGGGTCTTGTTGGTTTAAGTAACCAATCATATTGCAGCTTTCATGTTTTACACAACATTGGCAGAATTCAAAGCTGATTTGTGATTGGTTGCTAAGGACAACATGGCCTGCTTTCCTGTCAGATAATATTAATAAATTGTGGTTACACCTGATTATGAAATATATGAGCAAATGTGCAATATAAAGCGTCCCCCTCTTAATAACTTACCTCTAACAGAATTGACCACTTACCTGTTTACCTAATTCTAATAGCTTTATAGCCATACAAACATTGTGGAAAATAAGTTTTCTCTGATTGTTTACTAACAGCTCCTGAGCTGTCTGACCATCTCCTAGCTCCTGGTGAAATCAATCTGCCTTTTTGAAGTAAAATTTTTGGCCGCCATTTTAGTTTCTAAGTGTATCACTTATATTAACCCGGAAGCGGCCATTTTATATGTTTATGGTTCTCTATTTAGCACAAATGTCGGCCATATAAATAGTAACATGAATCTCTAGAGAAATAGACCACCATGTGGCTTTGTATTTAATGAATGAACTTATGTAGGTTCCCAAATAAATTACAGATGGACAAAATGGATGACAGATGGAGACAGCGCAGTTTTAGCCCAGGGTTGATGGTGATACTTCTATCAGTAGCCTCAATCAAACAAGTTGTGCTCCCTTGGGCGTAAATGTGTAATGTCATCATTTTATGTGGGATTAGTCTTTACAAGACTTCTCCATATATCCAACTCTTCTATAGGATTCACTCAAATCTTGCTTTGGGATCTGAGTAAGGGCAGGTGGTGTCATTGTGGACCCCAGACCTTTGACCTGAAAGTATGACACTAACCCAAATCCTTTTGTATTGAGGTGACTGATGGCTATCACAGGACTTCTGTCCTGTAAGATAACACTAAACACGTATCTAACTTCACCCCACAGGTCAGAGCTTGGGATACGGATTTGTAAATTACGTGGATCCTAATGATGCAGATAAAGCCATAAACACCCTCAACGGACTGAAGCTACAGACAAAGACTATCAAGGTGAGAACGGCGTGGTATCACGGATGTAAGGCTTAGATACACACTGTATCACATATTAAGGGATTGGATAATATATGACATAACTGGTTTAGATGCATTGCACAGCATGTATGACAGGAATAGATACATACAGATAGTATCACAAATGACAGGATGAGATACATGTAATTAACAGATTACATGTTAATTTCATGTATTGATTACATGTATTTACTATGATTAGCTGGGATCCAACATATTAACTGACACTATCACACATGAAAGGCTTAGATACACCATATTTGGCATTTCAGGAGCCCCATGAAAAAATTTTTTTATTAACAACAGGTCCAGGAGAACCTGGATCTTACCACTGTTTAGGGCCCCCTTTGTTCTCAGGGGCCCCATTGTATATAAAGCTTCTGAAACTTAGATACAGCATCAGTATTGGGCATGACAGGCTTAGATATATGAGGTAATAGGATTAGATAAACCTACATCATGATATCCCACTCAATGGCTTAGATCCACCAAGTGTCAGCGAACACTTCCATATTTCCTTGCTTGTAACTTGAGTCATGTAGATACGTAAAATGGGAAAACTGATTGCATCCCACCCTATAACAAAGAAATGAGCGCTGCCCCCCTCCTCATGGCCACACCTTGCCAGAAGGCTACACTGACAGATGCCCCCTATCTTTCCATCTTCTCCCTGAAGGTCACGTCTTATAGTGGAGGCAGCAGGTCAGGGAAGACGAGGAAAATTCTTTTATTTGTCTTCCCTTTGTCATTCAAATCTGCGCCCCTCGGGGACAGCGATGCTGTGAATAAAGGGGGAGTGGGGGGAGGAGGCGAGACAAAGGCACTCAGCCATCTGTCCCCTCTCCGGCTAATTACGGGGTATTTCCCCTGGAGATTAGGAGAATGGGGAGGGGGGCGCAGAGATTGGCAGAGGAAGCCAGCTGCTGTGATTAAAACCCAAATCAGCTCCTCACAGGAAAAGTTAAAGGATAAGTCTTGTGTAGCCGAAAAGTGACTTAATCATGGATAATAATACAAAGGTCAGGCCCACAGAGGGGGCTTTGTGACCGAACACAGCGACATGTTTAATGGCTGTCATCTCCACTCCGACCTAATGAAAGTGACACGTTGCACGCACCCTTTGTGGGATGTAATAAGACAATGCATTGCAGCTACAGCTAATATATATGGAAATGTACAGGACTACAACTCCCAGAAGGTGACTGGAAAGTAACTTTATGAAGAGTTAAAAAGGGGTGTGATAGATGAGGTTTCTGAGAGATTCAGCAGAGAGTGGCTACATAGAGAGTCTCTCGACCCAAAAGTCCCAGAATTAATTTAATTCAATGACAACACTACAATAGCTTATTTATCCAGTTGTTCTATAAAATTGTTTTAAAGCCTGCTAATCTACATCTTTATATACCCCAGAGCTGCACTCACAATTCTGCTGGTGGAGTCGCTGTGTACATACATGACGTTACTTATCCTGTACTGATCCTGAGTTACATCCTGTATTATACTCCAGAGCTGCCCTCACTATTCTGCTGCTGGTGCAGTCACTGTGTACATACATGACATTAAAAGAGCAACAATTGAATTTGCCAACACAATTATCCAGGAAACATGAAGTGGAGTTTTGGCTGTGGGAGACGTTGTACCTGCGCTGGTGTCATGTGCTGCGGCTCTGCCCTAGAGCAGTAAAGTAGAAAAGCAGCCAAGACTGTCCATAAAGATAGCTGCATTATTAACGTGATAGTATTCTATTAGTTATAAGAAATAATTTCCTGGCTGTCCCTATGACAATCCTTCTTGGTCCTTTTTTTTAACAGTAAATGACTAAAGAATACAAGAAAATGTTCCCACATTTTCATTTTGTTTTAAATTTCTATTCTTTAAGGTTTTTTTTAATTTATAGAACTTTTTTTTTTCTTATTTTATAATTTATTTCTGGCAGCTGCTCAAGTTTCTTTCTTTCTTTGTAATTTTCTATTCAATGTATTGTTCCCTACTTCCTTTATTTTATGATGTCTTATATATTTTCATTATGTATTACTTTTCGTTTAGTTTTTTTTTTCTTTTGTTTTAACCTGTAACCATTCATCGTTTATTAATTTCATACGTATATATACACTCACCGGCCACTTTATTAGGTACACCATGCTAGTAACGGGTTGGTACATGGATACGTTCTGTCTGTGCGCTTCCTCCATAGAGGTTATAAACCCAAAACCTACACTGATGTCCCAACTGTTGGTCCTATTCACTATCATGCCCGCTATATTGGGGACTGAGCCTTCTGCTTCTAGCTTGAACCCCTCAATATGACCCTGACCCTGATCTAATATGATCTGTCCTAAGGTCATCAGTATTAAAAATGTCCAGTTGACCACAAACACCTTTAAAAAGGACCTTTACCTCCACAACCTCTTTGCACCCTTTAATAGGCCTCACCCCGCTGATTCCGGCACAGTTGTAATTTTTTCTCTAGCTCTTACCGTTTCCGAGCAATCAGTGCCATGAGTTTTGTCACACAATATTCCAATCAGACTCCATTCTGTCAAGTGGGTGGTGCTGTCACCACCCACTTGACAGTAAAGAGTCTAATTAGCATAAGTGGTGCTGTAAGTTACAACACTAATTGCTCGGAAACCGTAAGGGCTAGAGAAAAAATTCCAAACTCCAACCAAATTAAAGGGTTGGCGGAGGTTGGTGCAGAGTTGGTGGAGGTAGTTAGAGGTTCTCTTTAAAGGGGTTGTTTATCCTTTTTGTTAGAAAATCCTCCAATAAGACCTCAAGGCATCAGATGTGATCTGAGAGGGAATCAAAAAGGAAGAGTTAGATTTCCCTGCAGTGCCCCCACAGGCTAAGCAATGTATTACATGGTTTCACCAGATTCGATGGAACGGTTTTAATGGGGGTGGGGGCACTTGTGGTCTGAGCTTCTTACTGCCTTTGCATTGTGGGTATTAGACTACACATTAACTGGTCCAGTAGGTTGGTTATGAAGCAATGGGGGCAGTATCAACAACTAACCACATGAAGTCTATGCGGCAGTGACCCCTAACATTCCTTTCTAAAGGTGACCATGATTGGGGCTATACTGATCATCTATGGCAGTGACTATGGACACTATGGGGTATATACACTCACCGGCCACTTTATTAGGTACACCATGCTAGTAACGGGTTGGACCCCCTTTTGCATTCAGAACTGCCTCAATTCTTCGTGGCATAGATACAACAAGGTGCTGGAAGCTCCTCAGAGATTTTGCTCCATATTGACATGATGGCATCACACAGTTGCCGCAGATTTGTCGGCTGCACATCCATGATGCGAATCTCCCGTTCCACCACATCCCAAAGATGCTCTATTGGATTGAGATCTGGTGACTGTGGAGGCCATTTGTGTCCAGTGACCTCATTGTCATGTTCAAGAAACCAGTCTGAGATGATTCCAGCTTTATGACATGGCGCATTATCCTGCTGAAAGTAGCCATCAGATGTTACAGGGTACATTGGTCAGCAATGGTCAGCAACAATACTCAGGTAGGCTGTGGCGTTGTACCAAGGGGCCCAAAGAGTGCCAAGAAAATATTCCCCACACCATGACACCACCACCACCAGCCTGACCCGTTGATACAAGGCAGGATGGATCCATGCTTTCATGTTGTTGACGCCAAATTCTGACCCTACCATCCGAATGTCGCAGCAGAAATCGAGACTCATCAGACCAGGCAACGTTTTTCCAATCTTCTACTGTCCAATTTCGATGAGCTTGTGCAAATTGTAGCCTCAGTTTCCTGTTCTTAGCTGAAAGGAGTGGCACCCGGTGTGGTCTTCTGCTGCTGTAGCCCATCTGCCTCAAAGTATGATGTACTGTGCGTTCAGAGATGCTCTTCTGCCTACCTTGGTTGTAACGGGTGGCGATTTGAGTCACTGTTGCCTTTCTATCAGCTCGAACCAGTCTGCCCATTATCCTCTGACCTCTGGCATCAACAAGGCATTTCCGCCCACAGAACTGCCGCTCACTGGATGTTTTTTCTTTTCTGACCATTCTCTGTAAACCCTAGAGATGGTTGTGCGTGAAAATCCCAGTAGATCAGCAGTTTCTGAAATACTCAGACCAGCCCTTCTGGCACCAACAACCATGCCACGTTCAAAGGCCACAAATCACCTTTCTTCCCCATACTGATGCTCGGTTTGAACTGCAGGAGATTGTCTTGACCATGTCTACATGCCTAAATGCACTGAGTTGCCGCCATGTGATTGGCTGATTAGAAATTAAGTGTTAACGAGCAGTTGGACAGGTGTACCTAATAAAGTGGCCGGTGAGTGTATATTTAATGTTAAGCTCATCTAAGTTACCACTAAAGCTAAAGTGAATTATAAACTTTACATTTTTGAGAATTTTTTTTGTCTTCAATGCCAATGAATTTTACTTCTGATTTATATGCAAATGAGCATTTCACGGCACTGTGGGTGTGGCCATGATTTTCAGTGCACCCTGAGGAGATAGACAGATGATGGGGAGATTTATGATAGAAGGTAAATATGAAAGATGATAGAGACTTATAGATGCAGAAATATAGAGTCGATTATATATAGATAGTGAGATAGATGATAGAAGATAGAAAGAAATTAGATAGATGATAGGTAAATAGATATGAGAGATAGAAGATTGATAGATAATAGATAGGGGATAGATAGAAGATACAACATAATAGATAGGCATAAAGTCTGATAAATAAATGGATAAATAGACAGATATATAGGTAGAAAATAGACAGATCATAGGAGATAGATAATAATAATTCTTTATTTATATAGCGCACACAGATTACACAGCATTGCACAAAGCATGAAAAATTGTTCCCTGTCCCCATGAGGCTCACAATCTAAATAACCTAAGAGTATGTTTTGGAGTGTGGGAGGAAACCAGAGTACCCGGAGGAAACCCATGCAAACACTGAGATAACATACAAACTCTTTGGGATACGAACCCAGGACCCAAGCGCTGCAAGGCAGAAGTGCTACTCACCGTGCTGCCCGTATAACTAGACTGATAGATTATAGATATATATACAGGAGATAAATGAGAAGCTTCTTCACCGGGGCATTCAACCAAGGGGTATTAAAGAAGAAATACATCCTCTGCCCACTAAAGTGCACATGCAGGGGGCCCCTTTAAGACAAAGGGGCCCTGGGCAAATGCCCAGTTTGCCTCTCCCTAACGCTGGCCGTGGCCATAACCTCCAGCTCAGCTGGGCTGTGCCCTGATACCCCTGGTGGCCTCGCAGTGCAACAAAATGATCATTTGCATATAAATAAAAATATATGGAGACCACAGAGATTCTGAATGATGGCTTATCATGCACTTTAGCTTTAAGAATGTAACAAATTCCGCCTTATTATGTGACCATTAAGGAATCCAAACACTTCAGTGCACCATGGGTGTTATGGGGGGCTTCAAAATGCACCAAACCTTGAAATATGAATATAAAATACATCACTTTGAAAGACTAATAGTTGATGTGAATATCGTCCCCGCTCCCTTTTACTAAGACCCCTCCCCTTGATATTTGGACCCAGATGATTGGTGTCCCATTGACCAATGGTGGACAGGGCCCTTGCTGATGACACCGCCCCCTATGGACAGTGGAGTAAAGTGTCGACATGACTGGGGACCACCACTAGGGGGCACCACTTGAAGTTTCGGACGTAGCATGAATGTCTCCAGTATTTACACCTCTGCCTGCGCTCACGCTGTCGCTCCCCACCGTTTTGATGACTCCCTGCGATGCGCTCCGGCTATAAACCGCAGGCAGGCGAGCGATGGAGGAGACGCGCTCTGCTTGCTACGCGGGTCCCCGGCCGTAAAGCTGAGTTATTGACAAGATCTCACAGATGTGAAATCTGTAAATGTCCACAGAAAGTTGCCAATTCCTTCCTGGCGCAGTCCCTGGTCGGCCATAATGAATCAGTGACAGATGCTGGGGGCATTTATCCTTTAAGCGGAGGCGGCCTCTCAGCTTAACCTTATTTCCCAGGAGGAGAGTTTCCGAAAAAAAACCATGAGGCGGCTGACAGGCGAAGTGATGGAGCGTCGCCGGGGCCGCTGGTGCTCAGCATAGGTCATGTGCTGCCAATCCACAAGTCAATACTATGGAAAAATAAGAATATCAGACGTCCTGGGAGCGAAGAGCTCAGCTCTGCTACATCTGCACAGCTGGACCCCAGAAATATCATGTCATGCCCCCAGGAAGACCCTGAAACAGAGCACCAATGGGGGTCATCACTTATATAAGGTCTATGGAGGTCACTGCTATGGGGGTATAACTACACCTTGGCACTATATAATCACAGTGTGTGGCTTGTCATGGGGGTCCTGGAGCGGTCACTCTGGGGGTCTTTAGGTCACTGCTGTCACTGCTATAGGAATTGTTATGGGCGTCCGGCAAGTGTCACTCTTGTCTGATCACTGTCATAGCTGTCACTTTTATGGGGGTTTTGTGGTTGTCACTGTTATGGGTTGTCACTGTTATGGGGGTCCTGTAGATAGGAGGGATTAAGAGGGTCCTTTAGATGTCACAGTTAAATGAATCCTTCATCTCTCACTGTTATGGAAGTTGTCTAGATGCTACTATTCAGGGGTCCTGTACATGTCAATGTTATGTTAGGGGTCCTGTTGATGTCACTATTTATGGAACTTGCTGATATGATTATAAAGGAGGTCCTACAGATGTGACTATTAAAGGGTCCTGTAAATGTCCCTATTGAGGGGTCCTGTAGATGTCGCTACTAGGGGTCCTGTAGACGTCATTCCAGGGGGGTCTTGCAGATGTCCCTACTGGGGGTCCTGTAGATGTCACTGTTATGAGGTCCTGTAGGTGTCTTTACTGAGGGGTCCTGTAGATGTCACTGTTGTGGCTCCTGTAGTTGTCACTATTGGGGGGTCCTGTGGATGTCGCTACTGGGGCCTCCTGTAAATGTCGCTACTGGGGCCTCCTGTAAATGTCACTATTGGGCGGTCCTGTAGATGTCATTACTGAGAGGTCCTGTAGATGTCACTATTGGGGGTCCTGTAGATGTCACTGTTATGGGGTCCTGTAGATGTCACTACTGGGGGGTCCTGTAGATGTCACTACGTCCTATATATATTTCATGTACTTAAGTCCTCGTAGATGTCACTATTTGTGGGGTCCTGTAGTTGGCGCTACCTGCAGATGTCACTACTGGGGGGTCCTGTAGATGTCACTACTAGTTGGTCCTATATATGTCATTACTTAGAGGTCCTGTAGATGTCACTATTTGGGGGTCCTGTAGATGTCGCTACTGGGGGGTCCTGCAGATGTCACTACTGGGGGGTCCTGCAGATGTCACTACTGGGGGGTCCTGTCCAGATGTCACTACTAGTTGGTCCTATATATGTCATTACTTAGAGGTCCTGTAGATGTCACTATTTGGGGGTCCTGTAGATGTCGCTACTGGGGGGTCCTGCAGATGTCACTACTGGGGGGTCCTGCAGATGTCACTACTGGGGGGTCCTGTAGATGTCACTACTAGTTGGTCCTATATATGTCATTACATAGAGGTCCTGTAGATGTCACTATTTGGGGGTCCTGTAGATGTCACTATTTGGGGGTCATGTAGATGTCATTACTTAGAGGTCCTGTAGATGTCACTATTTGGGGGTCCTGTAGATGTCACTATTTGGGGGTCCTGTAGATGTTGCTATTTGGGGGTCCTGTAGATGTCACTGTGATGTGGATCTTACAGAAGATAATTCACATTTTCAGACTTTTTTCACCTCGATCACCAGTAGAAAATCGCTCTACAATGTACCTTTCCTCACTACCCAATGTGATAAGGGGGGAGGATCTGCCCCCGCTATTGCAGTTTGTCGCTCCATAGCTTCTCCCCATTTTCCTGATGCTCCTTCCTTTATCCGGAGAATATATTTGCCGTCTGACACTTTCTATTTTTTGCATGTAGCAATTAGAGCAGATTGGGCAGAGCGCGGTATAAATATGGTACACGGTCAGGCGGTATTAATATTTATGGCGCCTCACAATCTGTGGGACCCGGTGGGCCGCCTGAGTGATATACAATGAAATGCAAAGCAAGGAGCCGCTGCCCACCCAGGATTTACTCCGGGTGTATTGTGACCCCCATCTGACATTTGGTTTTCCATATGATAAACCTGCGGCCGTCGCCGTATATTCTGCATGGAAATAAATTGTACCGTAATGACTTGGCCCCCGCTCAAGACGTATTAATGGCCGTCATTAGGAAGGGGAACATTCTGTATGGCTCGCCACAGTATCTTTCATTTCCAGTACAAGCTGCAGGTCTGGATTCTAAAATTATACATATTATACATGGGAGGGACGCGGAGCCTGGAATACAGGCACATAATGCACTTACCGACCCCCCAGGACGGGCGCAAGTGTCTTCCCTGCTAAGAGGGAGGTGAACAAAATGGAAAGTATGTAACTTACATTCATGAATACAATGCCAGAATTACAGTGAAGACTGACACAGAGCAGGAAGATTGATGTAGTTATAGCAGCAGATTCGTGGAGCCAAGGGCCACATTGAGGGAGAGGGCGGGTACAGATGTTACAGTAGGGAAGAGATGCAAGGATCCACCTTTGATCCCATGTATTGGTACTGTGTAATACTTAAAGGGGTTGTCCCATAAATTACACTCATTCCCAATACACATAATGGGGCCCATTTACTTATCTGTCCTGATGCGTTCCCCGAAAGTGCGTTGTCCGACCGGAATGCACTGTGCCGCGATTCACTAAGATCGTGCGCCCGAAATCCTGCATGTGTGGCTTCCCCGCTCAGGTCCGCCGGGGTTCACCTTCTTCTTCCCGGTACATGTAAGTGCATTGTCTTGCAACACAATTTGAAAGTTAAATCCCGCGCTCAGTCCGAATCAGTCGGCCCGCCCCACGATTTCTGTTGCATTAAATACCTGTACCAGCGGTGCAAATCCCCAAAACGTCGGAAAAACTGACGAAAGTGCGCCCGCAGACCTTAGTAAATAAGCCCCAATAAGTGCCATACGTGGTGCACATGCATGACCAACACTATGGTTAGTGGAACCCACACAAATCAACAGTGAAACTTGTGCCGACTCCTTTAAAGGACCCGGCTGCAGCCAGTGTTATGTTTTGTCCCTGGAGAGATGTGTAATCAGACCTTTGTGGATGTTGTTAGTAGCAGCAGGACTGTGATATATGGATTTATATTCCAAAATTGTAGCTTCTCCAAGTGAATTGGTAGAATTTCCTCTATGCTCTTTGCAGCCAGTATCAGGTGTATTATCCAGATGTATAACCAAACTTTTGTGTAAAGCAAGCACACTGACATTCTGGTGAGCGTCCCCTCTGGCACAATTTCTTCTCCTTTAAGCTTCGTATGCCCTTGTTTTTCAGAAAATAAGGCTTTAAATTATGCAAATAATCATTTGATCATTTTAAAAGCCCTTTTCTGTAAAATCCAGGACATAAGAAGCTAAAAGAAGAGCGGATCCTGCCAGAGGGGGAACACACCAGTATGTCAGTGTGCTAGGTTTACAATCCTTCATCTTGGTGGGGGATTTACTTTAAATTACAGGATTGTAGTTTCACCAAGTGCACTGGGGTGTGTCCTCACACTGCTGTGCTCTGTAAGGGCGCATTCACACGAAACGTTGCGGCGTGTTGTGCGTTGCGTTTTTGACGCATTCCACTGGCTTCCGCCTTGATTACATGCTAAGGTTACATTGCGTTTTAGCAGATGGAGTGGAAACACAATGTAACCTCGACATGTGATCAAGACTGAAGCCAGTGGAATGCGTCAAAAACGCAACCCACAACGCAAAAGTTGTAGCAGACTAATGATTTAACACTAAAACTACTACAAAGAACAGAGGAAATGGGCTCTGAGAGCACAGAGCACAGCAGTGTGAGGACCATTCAAGATGCTCTTGGAGAAGCTAGAATCCAGGCATACAAATCTATAAATCACAGTCCTGCTGCTACTAACAACATACACACAGTTCTCTAGGGACAATACATAACACGGGCTGCAGTGCCACACTAGTTGACAGGCTGTGCGTGGTATTGCATCTCAGTCCCATTCACTTTAATACAATCTTTGTACATAGGTTTATCTAATCCTGGACATACCCTTTAAATAAACTCTCTCTAGTGTAGCCCAATGACAATGACTGAGCCCCAGCGATGAAGAACGGAAGCTGAATCCCTGATAAATCAGCCCCCGCTTCTTCCCTTTTTAGACGCATTCGGATTCTGCGAGACCTTTCAGGACTATAAAATTTTACTATGAAACAAAATGACTTTAGTTCATTAAACTCCATCCAAGGATCTCGATGCCTTTAAATTAGTGAACGTGTGTGGAGCGAGATATACGAGGCTTTGTTTCTGGGTATAAAGGGGGAGGAAGGGAGAGAGAGGGCGGAGGAGGAGCGCAGGAAGGCGCAGGAGAGGCGGCCAGGCTTCATGCTGGGATTACAAGCGCTAAAAGCGTTGTGCAGACACACGAGAGGCCGGGACTTATCTACAGCGCGGAATATTCCATGGCTCAGAATCCCACCGTCCATCACTGCTGCTACAACGTAGTTAGAAGTAATTGTATCCCATCTACACAATGCTCTGTGAGCTAAACAGATGCGTATAGGGTTTGCAGACTACGAATATAATTGTATAAATTTGAGACAATGCTCTGTGAGCTAAACAGATATGTATAGGGTTTGCAGACTACGAATATAATTGTATAGATTTGAGACAATGCTCTGTGAGCTAAACAGATATGTATAGGTTTTGCAGACTACGAATATAATTGTATGAATTTGAGACAATGCTCTGTGAGCTAAACAGATATGTATAGGGTTTGCAGACTACGAATATAATTGTATAGATTTGAGACAATGCTCTGTGAGCTAAACAGATATGTATAGGGTTTGCAGACTACGAATATAATTGTATAAATTTGAGGCAATGCTCTGTGAGCTTAACAAATTAGACCCAACTGATACAATGCAGCAAAGAAGCAGTGCAGCGCTGCGTAATCTGTGTGCGCCATATAAATAAAGGAATTATTCTTATTATTAGAGAGGTCTGTTGATACACTGGGGCACATTTTCTTAGCTGTCCGAGTACTATCCCCAAGGTGCATTCCCCGACGATCCAGCACTGCGCCACAATCCACGTAGATGGTGCGTCCGATATCCTGCATGTGTCCCTTCCCCGCTCAGGTCCGACAGAGTTCACATTCCTCTTCCTGGTGCATGTAAGTGCATTGTCTTGCGACACAATTTGAATGTTAAATCCCGCGCTTAGTCCGAATCTTTCGGATCGTCCAACAGCCCGCCCCCTGATTCCTGTTGCATGAAAGCCGGTGCCAATGCGCCAAGATCTGATTGCGTGCGCCAAAAATGCGACGCACATTGGTAATCGCTGGATATTCCGACTAAAGTGAGGCCCGCAGACCCTTAGTAAATGAGCCCCAATGTAGCAAATGTCTCAGATTATTGTGCAGATGCTGTTGTTTAGCTCACAGAGCATTGTTTAGACTGGATACATTTCTAACAAAAGGCGACAAACCCTGTACATAACTCAGCTGAGAAGTGTTGACAGTTGTGTCCGGTCTAGACAATGCTCTGTGAGCTTAACAGCCTGGATTCCTGACAGATACAATGTAACAACTTGGCACACGTTTCGTTTTGGTTGCGTTTCCATTGTGTTTTGAAACACATTACAATGGCTGAGGTGTTAACATTGCATTTACAATGCGTTTTGTAAACGCAAATGTTAACAGTAATGTAATTAGGTACAATCACCTCTCCTCAGCTGTGGAAATGCAACCAATGAAAATGCAACCAAAACATGTGGATTGAATTGAAGAACATTGTTTAGACGGGATACAATTATATTCACAGGCCACAAACCCTATTCTAGCCAGTCTAGACAGTGCTCTGTGAGCTGCACAGCCTGAACTCATTGTAGGAAAGTACGAAGCGGAGACAATTGTAATGGTCTTTGAGCTAAACACACAGCTATACAAATTACTTAGTTTACTACATTGTATCAGTCTGCAGTGTGGTCAAATCATTGGGGCTCATTTACTAAGGGTCAGCGGTCCGCCCTATCGTTGGAATACCAGACGATTTCCGATGTGCGTCGCATTTAGAAGGGCTTTTTGTTGCACGCGATCAAATTTTGGCGCATCGGCGCCGGCTTTCAGGCAACACAAATTGGGGGGCGTGATGTCGGACAATCTGATGGATTCAGACAACACGCGGGATCTAACATTCAAAATTGTGTCGCAAGACACGAACTCACAGACACCAGGAAAAAGAAGGTGAACTCCGGCGGACCTCAGCGGGGAAGCGACACATGCAGGATATCGGGCACACGTTATTGGTGAATCGCGTCGGACCGTCCGGATCTGGGATCGTGACAGGGTAAGTAAATGTGTCCCCATTGTATCCAGTGTAGATAATGCTCACTGAGCTCAACGGCTCAGACTCCAGACTGATACAGCATAGCGAATATCAGAGATTTGTGTTCCATAGCACCTAGAAACATGCTGCTGGTGCCATTTTAAAGATAAGTATCACATGTTTACATCAAGATTGGGGTTCTGTGAGAACTGGGATTCTGCAGAACTGTACATGCAGGCAGAACTTGAACTTTATATGTACCTTGCATTTCCAACTATGTCTTTAACTTTGGATCTTGCACAGGTATTTATAAAGTGTCTGTGCCAGTTTTGTGTCACGGCTGCTCTGTGTCCGACAAGACAGAAAAAATGTGCACCTAAAGAGGCGAGTTAGTGCTTAGTCTGAGTTTGCTCCACATTTAATACTGTGAATTGGTAATTGTGTTGCACGCTATAAAAAAAGATGGTGCCCACTTCCTTAGCAGTGCAGGGGGCACCAGAATAATGAAGAGCCTGCGCCAATATTCACTAATCTGCCGCCCCCTGCACTGAGTGATAATTCTGGGCCAATGTGTAATACCTCCTTTCCCCTGTGGGGGCGCTGCAGTGATATTAAGCCTTTGCTGCAAGGTATTTCAGGTTCCAGGAGCAGCATATTATCTAGAGCAGTGATTTTCAACCTGTGTGCCGTGGCACACTAGTGTGCCACGACACATGGTCGGGTGTGCCGCGGGGAAATTTCCCCAAACTATGGTGCCCCCTGTGTTTTGTTTCCCGGCAATGCGCCGCGATGCGCAGTCATGGCTTCTTACAATGTAGGAGATGTGTACAATAACACATGTGCAAGCTTTGAACCTCGTGCGACAAAATGACGTCACTGAGGCGGGCGCATCATCCTGAGAGCGGAGAGACTCCCGCAATTGCCCACCGCCAAGGTAATGCCCACCAATAATGCTGACTATATGAGCCTTTGCCTGAGTATATGAACTGTTGGCAGAATACTCAGCATATGAGCTGGTACTTGTAGTACTCCAGCAGTATACTGCATATAACAATGAGAAATACTATAGTCATGAGGCTGGAGTACTACAAGTACCAGCTGATATGCTGAGTATATGAGCTGGCACTTGTACTCTGGCCTCACGGCCATAGTACTTCTAATTGTACTCCTTTATTTTGCAGTATATGAGCCACATAATAATCAGCACCATATACTAAAAACAGGGAGAAACTGAGAACTGTTGAGGAAGAGCTTCGTGTGTGTCTTTCCACCATTCCTGCCAGGATATCCCTTTTGTGTTTATCGAAACAGGCCCAGGTTTCACACTGAGTGAGTAAAATAAATTTAGAATCTATATTATTAACTATATGTATAATAAGACTGTTTTAGTGTCATTTTGGTTGGTGGTGTGCCCCAGGATTTTCTAAGTATAAAAAGTGTGCCGCGGCTCAAAAAAGGTTGAAAATCACTGATCTAGAGACCCCTCAGGTTACTCCAAGTCGAGGGTCCATTAACCCCTTAGCGCTCTGCGCCGTAACTGTACTGCGCTGAGTCCCGCGAATAGCGCTCAGCGCAGTACAGCTACTGCGCAGAGACTATGCCGGTTCAGCTCTGCACAGCAGCCGAACCGGCATCAGGGGTCGCGGGATTTCAGCACTAATTTAACATGCCTTCCGGGGGTCTTTACCCCACGATCGGCGCCCCCGCGCCATTTTCGGGGGTGCCTATTGCTGCTATGGCACCACTGGGGTCCGATCAGGACCCCAGAGAAGCCTGAAGGCAGTGCCTTTAAGATGGCGTCTGTGACGTCATCTTAAAGGCAAAGTGTCAGCCTATGCATATGCATAGGCTGACACTGCTAATACCCTGCAATACATGTGAATTGGTGGATCAAGTAGAAAATGTAAAAAGAAAATGTTTTTCAATAAAAAATAACTTTAGAAATCACTAAAAATGCCCATAAGCCCCAAAACATATAAAGAGACATATAACGCTCAAAAAAGTCTAAATCATAACACAAACCCCACATATATAATATCACCGCGTCCGTAACAATCCATAGAATAAAACTAAATAACTATTGAACCCATATGATGAACGCCGTAAAAAAAAACTTTAAAAACCCGCCAAAAATTATGATTTTTACCTATTATATCCCACTAAAAATGCAATAAAAAGTGATCAACAAAACATATGTACTCCAGAATGATACTTTTGCAAAGTACAACATGTCCCGCAAAAAACAAGCCATCAACCAGCTTTGTAGCCAAAAACGTAACAATGTTATGCCACTTGGAAGATGGCGATGCAAAAATGATAGATTTTTCCCCACATTAGGGTTTTATTTGGCAAATTTAGTAAAACATAAGAAAAAATATTCATGTGTGGTATCCCCGTAATCGTATCGACCCATAGAATAAAGATAACAGGATTATTAGGCTATACGGTGAACACGAAAAAAAAAAGAAGTAAAAAATCCAGTACAGAATTGATGCTTTTCTACTCATGACCTCAAAAAAAGTTCCTAAATTTTCAACAATAGGCGATACCAACCCCAAAATGGTAATAATGGAAAAAGCATCTCGTCCCGCAAAAAAAATGGCATCACATGACCCAAATAACGAAAAAGCGAAAATTTTATAGCCTTCAAAAGGGGGCAACCAGAAAACTAAAATCCTGGCAGCTGCAGGGAGCTCCTTCCCTTCTGCGCCTCGCTGTGCACCCATAAAACAAGTAACGGTCACATGTGGGGGGGTCCCTGCACTCAGGAGAAATTGTAGAACAAATTTTATGGTGAGTTTTCTCTTTTTATCTTTTGGAAATGTGTAAATTTTAGTGCTAAATTAACGTATAACCGACAAAATTTCACCATTCTAAATTTCACCTCCATTTTGATTCAATTACAAAGTATGTAAATCTCAATGGGTTCACAATCTTCGTAAATGCTGTTTCTGATAGGTTTGAGGGGTGCATATTTAAATGGGTTGGTTATATAGGGGGTTTTAATGCTAAATATGTAAATTTTATTTCAAACAGTATTTATCCCCAAAATATCAATTCTGAAAATACGGAAAATCGCTATTCATTTGTAATTGGCGTGTAACGATCAAAATAAATTATCCAGACATTTCAAAATTATGAAAAAGTAAGTAGACAAATGGGAAATGTTATTCTGCAAGTTATTTAGGTGGTAAATCTATCTGCCGAAATGCGGTGATTTTCGAATTACGAAAATGTAAATTTTTCTAAAAATTTGTCATTTTTTTTTCTTTTTGTTGTAATAAAACGCAAACTTATCACCAAATTTACCACTAAAAGAGTACAACATGGGGAAAAACAGTCTCAAATGGCTTTGATAGTAACAGTGTTCAAAAGTTATAACCATATAAAGAGACGCAGGTCAAATCCAAAAAATCGGGACTGAGCCTTAAGCGCAAAAGGCTGGCGTCCTTAGGTTAAGGCTACAAGCCCTATACTAAAAAAATTGCGGCTGAGCTACAAACAGAAACCAGTACAAGGCGAGAAGCAGCCATGACACTGTAGGCCTCGCACAGCCCCGGACGATCTATGGGGTCCCGAACAAGGTCCATTAGCATAAACTGAAGAGAAGAAAGCGCAGAATAAGGCTGGAAACACCTTCTCTCCTATGAATCCTTAGAAAACCTTAATGTTCCCTTCCCTGCCCGCAGCAGAACACGCGGGGTGCCCGCGCGGCATCATCAGCTCAGCGCCGCAGACCGACCTGGACTGACTCTCAGCGGGGGATACAGGAGTCCCTCCACCTCTCGAGGTCTGGGCCACGGGGTCCGGAGAACATCCAGAACTTTATTATTTACTTTTTATATATCTATGTTAAAAAATATGGAATGGATAAAAAGTCCCAGAGGCCTTCATATCATTACAACCAGATCGCACTGGCTGCAGCAGGAGCTCTCCCCCACCCTGATCTGTCTGCAGCAGAGCTCTCCCCCTGATCTTCTGCAGAGACTCTCCCCCTGATCTCTGCAGCAGGAGCTCTCCCCCTGATCTGTCTGCAGCAGGAGCTCTCCCCCTGATATGTCTGCAGCAGAGCTCTCCCCCTGATCTGTCTGCAGCAGGAGCTCTCCCCCTGATATGTCTGCAGCAGGACTCTCCCCCTGATATGTCTGCAGCAGAGCTCTCCCCTCTGATCTGCTGCAGCAGGATGCTCTCCCCCCTGATCTGTCTGCGCAGGAGCTCTCCCCTGATTGCTGCATCAGTAGCTCTCCCCCTATCTGTCGAGCAGGAGCTCTCCCCCCTGATCTTCTGAGCAGATCTCTCCCCCCCTGATCTGTCTGCAGGTCAGGAGCCTCCTCCCCCTGATTTTGTCTGCACAGCAACTCTCCCCCCTGATCTGTCTGCGCAGAGCTCTCCCCCGCCTGATTGGTCTGCAAACAGAGCTCTCCCCTCTGATCTGTCTGTGCAGCAGCAGGAGCTCTCCTCCTGATCTGTCTGCAGCAGGAGCTCTCCCCTCCGCCCCTGATCTTCTGCAGCAGGAGCTCTCCCCCCGATCTTGTCTGCAGCAGGAGCTCTCCTCCCTGATCTGTCTGTAGCAGGACACTTACTCATAGACATTACCCGAAAAGTAATCGCATACAGTGGGAGGGGGAAGTGTCCGGCACATTTGTAAAATTCGGTAAGCTACAACAACATGCCCTCTGGTCATTAGCATATTCTAAAAGTTGTAATTTAGAAGGAAGGTTAGGCCATGGATATAAGATAAAAGATACCACCAGCCGGTGCCTTGATTTATGAGTAATGTCCCGGGTTTATCAGTCATTATTTGATTGTAGATGGAATAACTCTTAAAAGTGATTAATGGAGCACGCAAAAAAAGTTGGTGCACCTCGGCCAGGACCAGTGCTGGTGGGCGCCACATTAATGAAGACCAGGGGGGTCGTTTACTATAGGCCCGATTCGCGTTTTCTCTCTGACGTGTTTACCCGAATATTTCCGATTTGCCCGTTTCCCCTGAATTGCCCCAGGATTTTGGCGGCACGCCGCGATCTGGCTGTGGCCAGACGAACCGACCGATTCGGGAAAACCCGCCGCATATTTACCAACAAAAAATCTGTTTGGGAGCTGCACTTACCTATCACGTGCTACGAGCCCTGCTCATTAACTCCAGTGCTCTTCCTGATGCTTTTCAGCGCTGCCAAGTCGCGAGAGAGAACTCCACCTGGTGGCTGGCCCCACCAGAGAAACGCGCGCTGGATCGCGAAATGGACCGGGTAAGTAAATCTGCCCCGCATGTGTCATTTTGATGGAATCTGGCCCCCCTGCACCTCCACAGACTGCACATAGTACAGGAACTGCACTAGTTTGATAAATGCTACACACTTTCTTGTTGATACCACGTCAGTCATATAAACAGAGGAAGGGCGCTGTGTCTTATTTTGGTAGAGAGAGCAACAAGGGCCACGCAGTTTTGTGAGAGACAATTTTCCATTGTAAATATGGATGTTTGCTCTGTGTAGAAGTAACTTTTTGGTAACATGTAAATAATGTGGGACGCCCCTGCAGGCACTAGGGTAGGGCAAGCTTCTGTCGGTGCTCTGGAATCATCACCATTCAGCTCTTTTATTGTTTAGTGTAAAGTTTGGACATTTATCCGCCCCCGCTGCACTGTAGCTAATTTGTGATCCTAAATATGCTGATTATTTCATACTATGTAACTTCCTTACTCCTGCTTAAAGGCATGGAATGGCTGACCTTAAAGCCTCATGTATTAGGGTGGTCACTGATTGTTGGGCCTGCAGTGGTCGCTGTGCATTTTGGGGTCTGGATATTGAACAAAACGTCATTGCAATATTCCTGAAACTTGATCGTGCGCTCACTAGAGGATTACAGATTGGGAGGATCGTCCGCACGGCCCCCATCCTGCTCCCGTCCATGACGATGCTCTCCCGATTCCTCTAGATCAACGATACAGCCTAAAAAGAAATGAATGTGCCCGAGGTTTCCCGGAAAACAAGTAATACACGACTGTATGAAAACTTATATGATGAAGCTGCCACATTCTATTTACCAACAAAGAGATGAGGCTGCGTGCCTCCTGCCACCATGCCCAGGGCGGCGTGGGGCTCACAGATTTGATTCTCTGTTATGGCATTCCCAGAAGCCCCCTGCTCTCCTTCCCTCGCAGCGCACCTCCACTTAACAACATTTCACAGATTATATTCCCATAAACGCTAAGTGACTTTGCAATCTTTGTTTTCACTTGTCTCCATGATTACATATTGGCCCACAGGAATCTGGCGCCCCCTGCCACACTCACAGGAAACTGCACATAGTACAGACTGCACAATTATGATAAATGTTGGGCCAATGTGTCCTACTCCAGTCACCACCAGCTGCGTCCAGGACTGCATTCAGAGCTAACGGGTTCTGATAACATAAGGCATTGAATAAGGCATTAACCGGTTAATAATCACACCACAAGTGGTCTGGGGTCAGAAGAAATGATAAACTGTGTACTGCCAAACTGCCCTCTATGTGAGGGACAACTTCCTGTGGGGTTTTTCAGGGGCTCAGTGGTCTCAATGGTCGTAAGTGGGAGTCAGAATCTTAGAGATCCCACATCTGTTGGGGGTCTTCATAGTCTCAGAGGTCTCAGAGTACTCTGGTCTCCAGAGAGAAGACCCGAAGAGTCATATGCTCTTAGGGTGGCGCAATCACCATACGGGAGCAACGGGTATATGACCAGGGTTTGAAACTATTCCGGAGCTCAGGGTCCTCAGTAGAACCCAGATTTTGGAGATTTTAGAAGTTGCAAGTGTCCTGAGATGTTCAGGGATCTCGGAGTCTTAATGGGCCAGGCTTTCTTAAAAACCCTTTTTCCCTCATAAATCTCAGGGGCTTACGATCTCAGGAGTCTCAGCAGTCTCAGGGATCTCAGTTGCCTCAGGGATCTCAGAATTCATGGATTGAGGGGTCGCAGTGGTCTCGAGACTTTTAGGAGGGTCTCAGAGATCACACAGATCCTGAGATATCAGAATGTCTCAGTGATAGTAAAGAGTTTAGGGTCTTGTGTAGGTTTTAGGTCTAAAAGTCTCTGGCTTAATTTGGGCCTCAGAAATCTCAAGGATTCTTGACTTCCAAATTCTCTCTGGGATTCTTGGATATCTCCTCAGGATATCAGAGGTCCTCAGATCTAAGGAATTTCAGAGATCTCAATGGAAATTACAAGGTCTCAGGGGTCTGATGAACATCGTCAGAGGTGCAGAGTTAAAATAAAGTTAAAATATCTCCTGCAATAGACCCCTTGACTTGTCTTGTGCCCCGCAGGCCCGCCATTACCATCACAGCCCATTGACATCCAAGTGCTAATTATTGTAACGTCTACATATTTGTCTCCGCACCATTGTGATGGGCGCATAGATTGGAAGAATCATAGAACATTTCTCCCCAGCAGGACACGTATGATAAATCGGCAAGGGAGAAAAACCAAAAATAACTTGGCCCTGGAGGTGAGGCTTCCCAGTCGTCATCATTAACAAGGGAAATGTAAAGGATACGAAACTATACTCAAAAAGTACAGCTTGTTGTGAGCCACCTATATGGCCATCCTGCAATGGCCTAGTTATAACCACGGGAGTCCCTGTGTCAAAAATGTAATCTCCTTGCCTGTGTTTGCGCTTGAGTGGAGGACATCTTTAAAGGGTGAACTTACCGCCGTCTATCCACTTCAACTCTTTGCATCCTATAACTAGATGTTATCCGCTGATTCCAGGGCATTTGGAATTTTTCTTCTCTAAGCCTGCTCCATTCTTGAGAAATCACTGCCAGGAATTATCAGTCCCCGGTATGCTAATTAGTCTCTTCCTAATAGCCACCTCATAGAAATAGCCTGAAGTACTGATTGTCTGCGGGCACGAGAGGCTAAAAAAAAAATTCCAAGTGCATGAGATCAGTGGAGCTACATCTCTATAATACAACGTGTTGAAGTGGTAAAAGATCACTTAAAGGACGTCCGACCCATGACACCACCCCTTCACACGCCTTCCATGACCGTGAATGTCAATCCTGCAGTGTAGCGGGCCGCCTAGCCTTCGTCTCCGTGATGGAAATGAAAGATAATTTCATCCTAAATGGAAGAAATGAGAGTTCAGTAAGTAGCTAGCAAAGTCATTGATGAGAGATGAATGGATCGCGTAAATGGCTTATTACAAGTCTAGTAATGTATAAATTATAATCTAATATGAAGACTCTTTAATACCCGAGACGTCCTCCGCCGCACTACTACTCTAGCGTTCTTCTCTCGGGCGTCGGGCTCCTTTGATCTGGTGGATTACGGATGCTAAAAATTAAACTTTGTCATAGATTGTCTTTTCAGTAGGAAATGGATACAGGAGCGTTCTAAGGGGCACGAAACATTACAGTTTGAAGAAAAACAGATACGTTTTGACCATAAAGAGATCCCCACAACCTCACACAGGCTGTAACATTGGGATTGCAAGATAGAAATGTTCATTGTGAGCGAGCTGAACTGCAATCACGACAACACAAACCAGAGCGTTGTGGGTCTTAAATTAGTGGCTGGAGTTTTGTAATCAATTACAAAGCTTGATAATTGCAAGAGCCCATGAGTCTCAGGATACACATTGGAAGAGTTATTGTATTGCATATTATAAGGGATAACCAGAATATGCGAGTGCAGCTCTTGGGTATCATACGGGATGTACCCATCGTACGAGTCTAATATGTAATGCTATGTAACCGTGACTGCACCAGCAGAATAGTGAGTGCAGCTCTGGATTATAATACAGGATGTAACTCAGGATCATTACAGTAAGTTAATGTCATGTAGTACACAGTGACTGCGCTACTAGAGATAGTGAGTGCAGCTCTTGGGCTATACAGGATGTACCTCAGGATCAGTACAAGATAGTAATGTCTCTGTATTGGTACACGTGACTGCACCACAGCAGAATATGTGAGTGTCAGCTCTGGTGGTATACAGGATGTAACTCAGGATCAGTACAGGATAATGTAATTCCATGTTGTACACATGACTTGCAACCACCAGCAAATAAGTGAGTGCAGCTCTAGAGTATAATCAGGATGTAACTCGATCAGTACAGGATAAGTAATGTCATGTATGTACACATATGACTTCACCAGCAGCAATGTGATGCAGCTCGATTTAGATAATACAGTGTTAACTCAGGATCAGTACGATAGTAATGTCATGTAGTACACATGACTGCACTTGCAGCATGAATAGTGAGTGCAGCTCGTGTGGTATAATACAGAGTATTAACTCAGATCGTACGATAAGTATATGTCATCGTATGTACATAGTGACTCCACCCACAGAATAGTGATGCGCAGCTCTGCAGTATAATACAGGATGTAACGCAGGCAGTACAGGATAAGTAAATGTAGTTTGTACACAGTGAGCCCATCCACAGCAAATATGAGTGCACTCTGGAGTATATACGGATGTAACGCAGGATCAGTAACAGGATAAGTAATGTCATGTATGTACACATGACTGCACATGCAGGCAGAATAGTGAGTGGCAGCTCTGGAGTATAATACAGGATGTAACCAGATCAGTACGAAATAAAGTAATTCATGTATGTACACAGTGGACTGCACCAGCAGCAGAATAGTGATGTGTATGGCCCACTCAGTAGAGCATCCCAACCATAATGCTTTATCCTCACTCTAGTCAATTCATGTTGTTTGCCCAGTTCTATAGTTCAGTTTCAAGGTGGTCTAGGTTAAAAGGGATCCTGTCATCAGGGCCACTCTTTTCACTACAGAAGGTTACATAAGCCCATCACAGCTGCAGTGCAATTGTTTCTTTGCTTCTCTAAGCATTTGCATTACAAATTGTGTGTAGTATGGTGAAAGTAGGTCCCTGTGACAGTTCCCTTTAAAAACCCTTATTTAGCCTCCCTATACTGACTTTGTGGTATTGCAAGCTGTAATATTCTATCTGCCAGGGTTGGCAATTATATCAGTTGGTTATATATATATTGTTAAGCCTGATATCTTGAGCCCAGTGATTGGTCGATGCCTGGAAGGGCCTCCAGATGGCTGAATTCCATGCGTTCGAGAGTTACATCAGAGCTGTGTACGAGAGACTAGCCAATTGTTAGTTTGCCTCACTAATGTGTCAGGCGGACAACACATTCATGAAGACCGGCTCTGATCTTCATAATTGTCGCCCACTGCAACCCCGAGGTGTCAGAAAATGTGTGCAACCGTTTCAATTGGCTCCGTGAGATTGATGCAAATACACTTGGAACACCCCTTTGGTGGCACAGGATTTGTGGTTGCGGCATGCATAGGCAGCTGCGGTCACAATAGTAGTGCAGACACTTCATAAATACATGGCAACCAGTTTGCGCATTATTTATGTGCATCTATGGGCCAGAATTCTGGCACAGACTGCAAAGTAATCTGGGCCTGCTTTAGTTTATGTTCATAACCTCTTTCTTCACTTGTGCATCCCTTCTGCCTCTAACATCCGGTGGCCTGAACATGCCACGTTCATAGGCCTCAGAATCACCTTTCTTTCCCCATACGGATGCTCGGTTTGAACTGCAGAATTTCTTGACCATGTCTACTCCTAAATGCATGAGTTCCGCCATGTGATTGGCTGATTTAAAATTAATGTTAACGAGCAGTTGGACAGGTGTACCAATAAGTGGCCGTGAGTGTATATTTCAGTGTGTGTACCAAGGGATAGCTAGATGATAGTTTCAAGAAAGCACAGCACTCCATGTAGAATCAAGCAGGGTGATCTTTATTTTCAAAGTGTGACCATCCGGTGAGGCAGCTTTCACCTTTTTCAAGGCATAAACGATAGTGACCATCACGTGATATAATAGACAAAAGAAATACAGTGTGCTGCCTTGGTTTTCCTTGGTTTATAGAAAGAAGATATGAGGAGATATATAGACTATGGCTAGATAGATAGATAGATAGATAGATGATATGAGATAGGAGATAGATCGCTAGATATATAGATATTAATAGCTAGATCGCTATGAGATCACGTCGCTCGATCGCTCTGCGCTACGGCCCTAGATCGGCATCCTCGGCGCTCGCTCGCTCCTAGGCCTCGACTCTTCGCTTAGATCGCTCGCTTTGCGCGCTCGCTTCGCTCGCTCGCTGCTCGCTCTCGCTCTCTCGCTCGTCGCTCGCTTCTGCGCTCTCTCGCTCTGCTCTGCTGGCTCGCCCTCGCGCGCTCGCTCGCTCGCTGCTCCTCGCTCGCTCGCTGGATCGCTCTCGCTCGCTCGCTGGCTCCTCGCCTCGCTCGCTGCTCGCATCTGCGCTCGCTCGCTCGCTGGCTCGCTCTGCGATCACCTCGATCTATCTCTGGATCGATCGCTCGCTAGCTGCTAGATACTCGCTCGATAGATACGTCGGGACACTTCCAACCAGCACCATCCACGCCATCGCAGTGTGGTGCAGGCACCAACCAGGCTTTCGGTCCTCCCGATGTAGGTACTTGAAACTAGGCCGCACTCCAAGGTATTTTTTTTTTCCGTGAAAAATTGTGTTCTTTATTCCTTTAGAGTACATTAAAGTACATAAGCACGACGTTTCGCTCCAGGATCCTTTGTTCAAGCCAATGAAGACAGTGGAGCCATATATATACCAAACAGAGTGATCCACATGATTAGGTAGCCCCTCCCCCCCTAATTTTTGCATATCCCTTAAATTTACAAACATGATAGGCATTAAATATCCACAAAATCATCATAATAGATACATAGTGAAGTGCATGTGCTGTGGCACAGTAAATACCATTGGATTTACAATACACATCAAGATTGTGTCTTATAAGTGCTAAGTGCAGTGTTTACCATCAAAACAATGACAAAATATTCCAGGATCTCACCATCCCATCCACGCACTGTCAGATGGAAATGCCAGCCTGGAGCGCGCCTAACCTCCGGGCGTTATAAACGCACATATGAACGCAAGCAAATAGGTGTCTGCGGCATGACCCCGAATGCTGCATAACCGTTTCTGCAACGACCAACGTCCTAATGCCTGCTGTCACTCATATTACTATAACTCAGTCGGTGTAATGGCAAAGCGGGGTACATTGTAATTAGATGCGTGTGTGAACGCGTGAATAGATGAGGGTCAATGCACAAAAAAGGGCATTATTATTTCTACACAGATTCCCCGAGCCTTTTAGTGTCCGAGGGCCAATAATGGCCAATAAAGAGGAGGTAACGGGTCAGTTCCCTGCGTATCAGGAGACAAGAACCCACGGGCATCAATCCATCCGGACTCCTGCATGCATCCAATTACTTGTCATGGGATACGGATCCGGTGCCACGACTACTGACTCCCCATGTTACCCTACACAGGAAAGCCACTCCTCCCTTGGCACACTCCTATGACCACTGGGTACTAACTGGTACCCGTGGTACCTTTATTTACTTAAGGTAAATTGTACAGAGTGACACAAGGTGAAGCAAAATGGGAAATGTTATTCTGCAAGTTATTTAGGTGGTAAATCTATCTGCCTGGAAATGCGGTGATTTCGAATTACGAAAATGGTAAATTTTTCTAAAAATTTGTCATTTTTTTCTTTTTTTTGTAAATAAACGCAAACCTTATCAGCCAAAATTTACCACTAAAATGAAGTACAACATGTGGGGAAAAAACAGTCTCAGAATGGCTTTGATAAGTAACAGTGTTCAAAAGTTATAACCATATAAAGAGACGCAGGTCAGAATCCAAAAAATCGGACTGAGCCTTAAGCTGCAAAATGGCTGCGTCCTTAAGGGGTTAAAGGCTACAAGCCCACTATACTAAAAGAAATTGCGGCTGAGCTACAAAACCAGAGAAACCAAGTACAAGGCGGAGAGAGCAGCCATGACACTGTAGCCTCGCACAGCCCCGGACAGATCTATGGGGGTCCCGAACAAGGTCCATTAGCAGTAAACTGAAAAGAGCAGAAAGCGCAGGAATAAAGGCTGGAAACACTTTCTCCTAATGAAATCCTTAGAAAACCTTAATGTTCCCTTCCCTGCCCGCAGCAGAACACGCGGGGGTGCCGCGCGGCATCATCAGCGCCGCAGACCGGACCTGGACTGACTCTCAGCGGGGGATACAGGAGTCCTCTCACCTCTCTGAGGTCTGGGCCACGGGGGTCCGGAGAACATCCAGAACTTTATAGCAGGAGCTCTCCCCCTGATCTGTCTGCAGCAGGAGCTCTCCCCCCTGATCTGTCTGCAGCAGGAGCTCTCCTCCCTGATCTGTCTGTAGCAGGAGCACTTACTCATAGACATTACACTCATAAAGTAATCTCATACAGTGGGAGGGGGGAAGTGCTCCTGCACATTGTAAAAATCTGTAAAGCTACAACAACAGCCCTTCTGGATCATTAGCATAATTCTAAAAGTTGAATTTAGAAGGAAGGAGGCCATGGATAATAATATAAGAAGATACCACAGTCCCGGTGCCTGGATTTATGAGTAATGTCCCTGGTTTATCAGTATTTTGATTGTAGATGGAATAACTTCTTAAAAGTGATTAATGGAGCACGCAAAAAAAGTTGGTGCACTCTGCCGGAGCAGTGCAGGGGGCGCCACATTAATGAAGACCATGGGGGTCATTTACTAAGGGCCCGATTCGCGTTTTCCTGACGTGTTACCCGAATATTTCCGATTTGCGCCGATTTCCCCTGAATTGCCCCAGGATTTTGGCGCACGCGATCGGGCTGTGGCCAAACGAAAACCCGACGGATTCGGGAAAACCGCCGCATTTAAAACAAAAAATCTGTTGCGGAGCTTGCACTTACCTTCACTCAGCCCGGCTCGATGAACTCCAGCGCGTTCCGATGCTTTTCAGCGCTGCAGCGCCACCTGGTGGCGCCACCAGAGAACGCGCCGCTGGATCGCGAATGGACCGGGTAAGTAAATCTGCCCCCATGCGTGTCAGTTTTGATGAATCTGGCGCCCCCTGCACACTCCACAGGAACTGCACATAGTACAAGACTGCACTAGTTTTGATAAATGCGACCCAATGGTTCTTGTTGGATACCACGGCAGTCATATAAAGCAGAGGGAAGGGGCTGTGTAGTAGTTTGGTAGAGAGAGCACAGAGCACAGCAGTGTGAGGACAATTGTTACATTGTAAATATGGAATGTTTGCTGTGTAGAAGTAACTTTTTGTAACAATGTAAATATATGTGGACGCCCTCTGCAGGCAGCTAGGGGTAGGGCAGCTTCTGTCGGTGCTCTGGAATCATCACCCATTCAGCTTTGATATTTTTAGTGTAAAAGTTTGGACAATTATCGCCCCCGCTGCACTTGTAGCTAATTTGTGTATCCATAAATAGCTGATTATTTCATACTAAGGTACATTCCTACTCCTGCTTAAAGGCAATGGACTTGACCTTAAAGCTTCATGTATTAGGGGGGTCAGTGATTGTTGGGCACTGCAGGGGTCTCTGTGCATTTGGGGTCTGGATATTGAACAAAACTCATTGCAATATTCCGAAACCTTGATCTGCGCACTAGAGGATACAGATGTGGGAGGATCGTCCCGCAGCGCCCCCATCTGGCTCCCGTCCATGAGCGATGCTCTCCCTGATTGCCTCTAGATCAGACGATACAGCCATAAAAAGAAAATGAATTGCCGAGGTTTCCCGGGAAAACAAGAGTAATGACAGCGACTGTATGAAAAATTATAGATGAACTGACAAATTCTATTACCAAACAAAGAGATGAGGCTGCGGCTCCTGCGCACCATGGCCCAGGGCGGCCGGGGGCTCACAGATTTGTATTCCTGTTATGGCATTTCCCAGAAGCCCCTGCTCCTCTTCTCCTCGCAGCGCACCTCCACGTATAACAACATTTCACAGATTATATCTCCATAAAACGCTAAAGTGACTTTGCAAATACTTTGTTTATACTTCTCCATTGAGTTACATATTGGCCCACAGGAATCTGGCGCCCCCTGCACACTCCGCAGGAACTGCACATAGTACAGACTGCACTAGTTATGATAAATGTGGGCCAATGTGTCCTACTCCAGTCACCACCAGAGCTGCAGTCAGGGACTGCAGTCAGAGAGTAACGGGTTCATGATAACATAAAGGGCATTGAGAAAAGGCAGTTAACGGGTTAATAATAACACCACAAGTGGGCTGGGGTAGAGAAATGATTAAACTGTGTACTGCCACACTGCCCTCTAGTGGAGGGACAACATTCTGGGGGTTTTCAGGGGCTCAGTGGTCTTAAGGGTCGTAAGTGGAGTCAGAATTCTTAGAGATCCCAAGATCTTGGGGGTCTTCATAGTCTCAGAGGTCTCAAGAGTAACTCAGGTCTCCAGAGAGAAGACCCGGAGAAGTCATATGCATCTTAGGTGGTCTCAGAAGTCTCAGAACGGGTATAAGAGGACTCAGGGTTTTGAAACTTTTCAGGAGGCTCAGGGGTCTCAGTAGAACCCAGATTTTGGAGATATTAGAAGTATCAAGTGTCTGAGATGTTAAAGGGATCTCAGGAGTCTTAAGGGTCTCAGGCTTCTTAGACTTCTCAGAAATCTCAGGGGGCTTACAGATCTCAGGGGTCTCAGCAGTCTCAGGGATCTCAGTTGCCTCAGGGATCTCAGAAGTCATGGAATTTGAGGGGTCGCAGGGTTCCGAGACTTTTTAGGGGTCTCAGAGATCACAGCAGTCTCTGAGATATCAGATGTCTCAGTGATAGTAAAAGAGTTTTAGGGGTCTTGTGTGAGGTTTTAGGGTCTAAGAAGTCTCTGGCTTTAATTGGCCTCAGAAATCTCAGGATTCTTAGACTTCTCAGAAATTTCTGGGATTCTTGGATATCTCCTCAGGATATCAGAGGTCTCAGAAGTCTAAGGAATTTCAGAGATCTCAAGGAAATTACAAGGTCTCAGGGGTCTGATGAACATCTCAGAGGTGCAGAGTTAAAATAAAGTTAAAATATCTCTGCAATAGAGCGCCCATTGATTGTCTTGTGGCCCCGCAGCCGCCATTACCATCAGCCATTGACATCCGAAGTAACGTCTATTTACATATTTGTCTCCGGCACCATTGTGACGGCATTAGATGGAAGAATTCATAGAACATTTCTCCCCCAGGACACGTAGTGATAAATCTGCAGGTGAGGAAAAACCAAAATAGACTTGGGCCCTGGAGGTGGAGGCTCCAGCGTCATCATTAGACAAGGGAATGTAAAGGATAACGAAACTATAACAAAAAGTACAGCTTGTTGACCACCTATATGGCACTCTGCATGGCCTAGATTAAACCACGGGAAGTCCCTGGTCAAAAATGTAATCTCCTTGCTGTGTTTGCAGCCTTGAGTGGAGGACATTTTAAGGGGAAACTTACCACCTCTATCAACATCTCAACTCTTTGCATCCTATAATAGATGTTATCCGCTGATTCCAGGGCATTTGGAATTTTTTCTCTAGCCATTACCATTCTTGAGAAATCACTGCGGATTTATCAATCCCGGTATGCTAATGGATCTCTTCCTAATAGCCTACCTCATAGAAAATAGCCTAAATAGCTGATTGCTCTCGGCACGGAGAGGGCTAAAAAAAAAATTCCAAGTGCATGAATCAGTGGAGTACATCTACTGAATAATACAACGTGTTGAGATGGTGTAAAAAGATCACTTAAGAGCGTCCGACCCCATGACACCACCCATTCACACGCCTTCCTGACCGGATGTCATCTGCAGTGAGCGGGCGCCTAGCCTGCCGTCTCCGTGATGGAAAATGAAAGATAATTTCACCTAATGGAAGATAAATGGAGAGTTCAGATAAGTACAGAAACATGATGATGATGATGAATGATCGCGGTACTTGGCTTATTACAAAGTCTAGTAATGTATAAATATAATAAATATGAGACTCTTTAATAGCCCGAGACGTCTCCGCCGCCACTTACTGCGCTTCTTCTCGGGGCTCGGGCTCTTTGATGTTGATTACGGATCTAAAATAAACTTTGTATAGATTTCTTTTTCAGGTAGGGAAATGGATACAGGGAGCGTTCTTAAGGGGCACGAAACATTAACGTTGAGAAAAACAGATACTTTGACCATAAAGAGATCCCAAACCTGCACCAGGCTGTACTGGGATTGCAAGTGAGAATGTTCATTTGAGCGACGCTGAACTGCAATCACAGACACCAAACCATGAGCGTTGTGGGTCTTAAATTAGTGGCTGGAGTTTTGTAATCAATTACAAACTTATAATTGCAGAGCCCATGAGCTCAGGATAACATTGGAAAATGTTATGTATTGCATATTATAAGGATAAACACGAATAGGAGTGCAGCTCTGGGTATATACGGATGTAACTCATGTCAGTACAGGATAATAATGATGTATGTACACGTGACTGCACCAGCATAGTGAGTGCAGCTCTGGATTATATACAGATGTAACTCAGGATCAGTACAGATAAGTTAATGTCATGTATGTACACAGTGACTGCGCTACGAATAGTGAGTGCAGGCTCTTGGGTAATACAGGATGTAACTCAGGATCAGTACAAGATAAGTAATGTCTTGTATTACACAGTGACTGCACCAGCAGCAGAATATTGAGTGCACGCTCTGGGTATAAACAGGATGTAACTCAGGATCAGTAACAGGATAATTAATTCATGTATGTACACAGTGACTGCAACCAGCCAGCAATAGTGAGTGCAGCTCTAGAGTATAATACAGATGTAACTCAGGATCAGTACAGGATAAGTAATGTCATGTATGTACACAGTACTGCACCAGCAGAATAGTGAGTGCAGCTCGGTTAATAATACAGATGTTAACTCAGGATCAGTACGGATAAGTATGGTCATGTATGTACACATGACGGCACTTGCAGCAAATAGTGAGTGCAGCTCGGGGTATAATACAGGATGTAATTAACTCAGATCAGTACAGGATAAGTAATGTCATGTATGTACATGGTGACTCCACCAGCAGAATAGTGAGCGCAGCTCTGCAGTATAATACAGGGATGTAACGCAGATCAGTACAGGATAAGTAAATGTCAGTATGTACACAGTGATGCCCCAGCCCAGAGAATAGTGAGTGCACTCGGAGTATAATACAGGATGTAACTCAGGATCAGTACAGGATAAGTAATGTCATGTATGTACACAGTGACTGCACCAGCAGCAGAATAGTGAGTGCAGCTCTGGAGTATAATAAGGATGTAACTCAGGATCAGTACGAAATAAAGTAATGTCATGTATGTACACAGTGACTGCACCCAGCAGCAGAATAGTGATGTGTAATGGCCCACTCAGTAGAGCATACAAACCATAATGCTTTATCCTCACCTCTAGTCAATTCATGTTGTTTGCCCAGTTCTATAGTTCAGGTCAAGGTGGGTCTAGGTTAAAAGGGATCCTGTCATCAGGGCCACTCTTTTCACTACAGAAGGTACAGAAGCCCATCACAGCTGCAGTGCAATTTTTCTTTGCTTCTCTAAGCATTTGCATTACAAATTGTGTGTATATGGTGAAAGTAGGTCCCTGGTGACAGGTTCCTTTTAAAACCCTTATTAGCCTCCATATACTGACTTTGTCGTGTATTGCAAGCTGTAATATTCTATCTGCCAGGGTTAGGCAATTATATCAGTTGTTTATATATATTGTTATAGCCTGATATGCATTGAGCCCAGTGATTGGTCGGATGCCTGGAATGCCTCCCAGATGGCTGAATTCCAGTGCGTTCAGAGAGTTACTCAGAGTGTGACGAGGACTAGCCAATTTTAGTTTGCCTCACTAATGTGCAGCGGACAACACATTCATGAAGACCGAGCTCTGATCTTCATGAATATGTCGCCCACTGCAACGCCCGATGTGCAGAAAATGTGTGCAAACAGTTCAATTGGCTCACGTGAGATTATGCAAATACACATTGGAACGACCCCTTTGGTGCACAGGATTTGTGGTTGCGGCATGCATAGTGCAGCTGCGCACAATAGTAGTGCAGGACACTTCATAAATACATGGGCAACCAGTTGACGCATGTATTTATGTGCAATCTATGGCAGAATTCTGGCACAGACTGCAAAGTAATCTGGGCCTGCTAGTTTATGTTCATAACCTCTGTCTTCACGTTGTGATCCCTCTGCCTCTAACATCAGTGGCCGAACATGCCACGTTCAAAGGCCTCAGAATCACCTTTCTTCCCCATACGATGCTCGGTTTGAACTGCAGGAGATTGTCTTGACCATGTCTACCTTCCTAAATGCATGAGTTCCGCCATGTGATTGGCTGATTAAAATTAAGTGTTAACGAGCAGTTGGACAGGTGTACCTAATAAGTGGCCGTGAGTGTATATGTACAGTGTGTGTAGCCAAGGGATAGTAGATGATAGTTTCAGAGAAAGCAGCAGCACTCCAATGTAGAATCAAAGCAGGGTGATCTTTATTTCAAAAAAGTGTGACCATCCCGGTGAGCATTTCACCTTTTCAAGCATAAATAACAATAGTGACCAGCACGTGATATAATAGACAAAAGAAATACAGTTGTGCTGCCTTGGTTTTCCTTGTTTATAGAAAGAAGATATGAGAGAGATAGTATAGATATGAGATAGATAGATAGATAGATAGATAGTGATATGAGATAGGAGATAGAATAGATAGATATATTAGATATCTGAATAGCTAGATGTATGAGATAGTCGCTCGATAGGGTAGATAGATGGATAGTCGGACGACTACGATCGTCCTAGATAGTGACTTTGCTAGATCGATGTTGGGTAGCTTCGATGTCGCTGATCGTTGATGTGTGTGTTTGGTGTGTTGTGGTTGGGTGTGTGTGTTGATCGCTAGCTGGATGTTGCTGATAGCTGTTCGACTGACTCGCTGATCGATAGCTGCGCTCGCTCGATAGATGGATAGCTTGCGATCATCGATCATCTCTGGATGGATACGCTGCGACTAGCTAGACTAGATACTCGCTAGATAGATACGATCGGGAACACTTCCAAAACAGCACCATCCAGTAATCTGCAGTGGTGGGTGCAGGCACCAACCAGGCTTTAGGTCCTCCAGAGTAGGTATTTGAAACTAGGCACGCACTCCAAGGTATTCCGTGAAAAGTGGTGTTCTTTATTCCATGTTAGAGTACATTAAAGTTACATAAGCAGCGACGTTTCGGCTCCAGGGATCCTTTTTCAAGCCAAGTGAAGACAGTGGAGCTCATATATATACCAAAACAGAGTGATCCACATGATTAGTAGCCCCGCCCCCCCTAATTTTTGCATATCCCTTAAATTACAAACATGATAGGCATTAAATATCCACAAAATCATCACTAAATATATACATAGTGAAGTGCATGTGCTGTGGCACAGCTAATACCATTGGATTTTACAATACAATCAAGATTGTGTACTATAAGTGCTAAGTGCAGTGTTTACACATCAAAACAATGACAAAAATATTCCAGGATCTCACCATCCCATCCACGCACTGCAGAGGAAATAGCCAGCCTGTGAGCGCGCCTATACCTCCGGCGTTATAACGCACATATGGAAGCAAGCCAAAGAGGTGTAATGCGCATGACCGAAATGCTGCTATACCGTTTCTAGGAACGACCAACGTCACTAATGCTCTGCTGTCACTCATATTACTAGAACCAGTCGGTGTAATGCAAGCGGTACATTGTAAATTAATGCGTGTGTAACGCTGAATAGATTGAGGGTCAATGGCACAAAAAAGGGCATTATTATTTACACAGAGTCGGCACTTTTAGTGTCCGAGGGCCTAATAATGGCCAATGAAAGAGGAGGTAACGGGTCAGGTTCCCTGCGTATTCAGGAGACAGAACCCACGGGACATCAATCCATCACTCCTGCAGCATCCCATTACTTGTCAGGGGATACGGATCCGGTGCCACTACTCTCCCCATGTTAACCCTACACAGGAAAGCCACTCCCTTGGCACAATCTAGACCACTGGGTATTAACTGGTACCGTTGGAACCTTTATTTACTTAAGGTAAATGTACAGAGTGACACCAAGGTGAAGCATACAGGATGTAACTCAGGATCAGTACAGGATAAGTAATGTCATGTATGTACACAGTGACTGCACCAGCAGCAGAATAGTGAGTGCAGCTCTGGAGTATAATACAGGATGTAACTCAGGATCAGTACAGGATAAGTAATGTCATGTATGTACACAGTGACTGCACCAGCAGCAGAATAGTGAGTGTGTAATGGCCGACTCAGTAGAGCATTACAAACCATAATGCTTTATCTCACCTCTAGTCAATTCATGTTGTTTGCCCAGTTCTATAGTTCAGGTCAAGGTGGTCTTAGGTTAAAGGGATCCTGTCATCAGGGACCTCTTTTTCACTACAGACAGGTTACAGAAGCCCATCACAGCTGCAGTGCAATTGTTTCTTTTTGCTTTCTCTAAGCATTTGCATTACAATATAATTGTGTGTTATTATGGTGAAAAGTAGGTCCCTGGTGACAGGTTCCCTTTAAACCCCTTATATTAGCCTCCATATACTGATCTTTGTAGGTATTGCAGCTGTAATATTCTATCTGCCAGGGTTAGGCAATTATAATCAGTGTTATATATTGTTAATCCTGATATGCATTGAGCCCAGTGATTGGTCGGATGCCTGGAATGCCTCCCAGAGTGGCTGAAGTTCCAGAGCGTTCAGAGAGTTATCAGAGCTGTGGACAAGAGACTAGCCAATTGTTAGTTTGCCTCACTAATGTGCAGCGGACAACACATTCATGAAGACCGAGCTCTGATCTTCATGAATATGTCGCCCACTGCAACGCCCGATGTGCAGAAAATGTGTGCAACAGTTCAATTGGCTCACGTGAGATTTATGCAAATACACATTGGAACGCCCCTTTGGGTGCACAGGATTGTGTTGCGGCATGCATAGTGCAGCTGCGCACAATAGTAGTGCAGACACTTCATAAATACATGGGCAACCAGTTTGCGCATGTATTTATGTGCAATCTATGGCAGAATTCTGGCACAGACTGCAAAGTAAATCTGGGCCTCTGAGTTTAATGTTCATAACCTCTGTCTTCACGTGTGATCCCTGGCTGCCTCTAACATCAGTGGCCTGAACCATGCCACGTTCAAAGGCCTCAAATCACCTTTCTTCCCCATACTGATGCTCGGTTTGAACTGCAGGAGATTGTCTTGACCATGTCTACATGCCTAAATGCACTGAGTTGCCGCCATGTGATTGGCTGATTAGAAATTAAGTGTTAACGAGCAGTTGGACAGGTGTACCTAATAAAGTGGCCGGTGAGTGTATATGTACAGTGTGTGTAGCCAAGGGATAGATAGATAGATAGTTTCAGGAAAAGCAGCAGCACTCCAATGTAGAATCAAAGCAGGGTGATCTTTATTTCAAAAAGTGTGACCATCCGGTGAGCATTTTCACCTTTTTCAAGCATAAAACATAGTGACCAGCACGTGATATAAATAGACAAAAGAAATACAGGTTGTGCTGCCTTGGTTTTCCTTGTTTATAGAAAGATAGATATGAGAGAGATAGATAGATATGAGATAGATAGATAGATAGATAGATAGATAGATATGAGATAGGAGATAGATAGATAGATAGATAGATATGAGATAGATAGATAGATATGAGATAGGAGATAGATAGATATGAGATAGGAGATAGATAGGAGATAGATAGGAGATAGATAGATAGATAGATAGATATTAGATAGATAGATAGATATGAGAGATAGATAGATAGATAGATAGATAGATAGATAGATAGATAGATAGATAGATAGATATTTCTGATCATTCATATCGATGTAATTATGTCTGTAATTTGTGATTAATGTACACGAACTGATAACTCATATCATGAGCGCGACGCCTGTGACCTGCGTGCCATGACTGTGAACCGACGTCATTGGAGTTTCTAACATGATAGATAGTAAACTGTGTGTATTATGGATCTCACCCCTGTTCCCGATATGAACTCTATCTATCTTCTCATATCTATCTTCTATCTATCTAATCTATTATCTAGGTAATGAAAATAGGCCAGCACTCCAGGTATTCAGTGAAAAAGTGGTGTTTCTTTATTCCATGTTAGAGTACATTAAAGTACATAAGCAGCGACGTTTCGCTCCAGGGCCTTTTTCAAGCCAATGAACAGTGGAGCTCAGATATATACTCAAACAGAGTGATCACATGATTAAGTAGCCCCGCCCCCTAATTTGCATATCCCGTCTAAATTTACAAACATGATAGGCATTAAATATCCACAAAATCATCAATAAATATATACATAGTGAAAGTGCATGTGCTGTGGCACAGTACATACCATTGATTTTACAAATATCATCAAGATTGTGTATTATAAAGTGCTAAGTGCAGTGTTACAATCAAAAACAATGACAAAAGATTCCAGGATCTCACCATCCCATCCACGCACTGCAGAGGGAAATAGCCAGCCTGTGAGCGCGCCTATAGCCTCCGTGCGTTATACGCACATATGGAACGCAAGCCAAAGGAGGTGTAATGCGCATGACCGGAAATGCTGCTATACCGTTGTCTAGGAGACCAACGTCACTAATGCTCTGCTGTCACTCATATTACTAGAACCAGTCGGTGTAATGCAAAGCGGTACATTGTAAATTATATGCGTGTGTAACGCTGAATAGATTAGGGTCAATGGCACAAAAAGAGGGCATATATAGTTATACAGAGTCGGCACTTTTAGTGTCCGAGGGGCCAATAATGGCCAATGAAAGAGGAGGTAACGGGTCAGGTCCCTGCGTATTCAGGAGACAGAACCCACGGGCATCTAATCCACCCTGCAGCATCCAATTAGCTTGTCAGGGGATACGGATCCGGTGCCACTACTCCCCATGTTAACCCTACACAGGAAAGCCACTCCCTTGGCACATAATATGACCACTGGGTACATTAACTGGTACCGTGGGTACCTTGATTTATTAAGGGAAATTGTACAAGAGTAGACAACAAGGTGAAGCAACAAATCCAAAAAAGGCAAAAAACCAAAAAGTAGCAAAATTTAAAGTAGATGGCAGCATATGGTGGTGTCGGATGGTGAGGAGACTCCCGGTATTGGCTTCAATACATTCATATATTCATGTCATCTGGAAAAATAAAAGAAAGACATTTTAGTAATATTACTCAAGTGTCGTACAAATATTTAGACATTCATTAGAGGTGTTATCACTTTGTGTCAACACATCCTATAGGATATCATAAAGGTCTCCAGGCTAGAGCATTGTCACATACATTTCAAATACCGGTCAACTTAAAATCAACATTGAGACCTTTTGGTCTAAGGGTGTCAAGGACATATATCCATTCTAACTCCTTCTTTTTCAAAATGCGTTCTCTGTCCCCTCCTCTACGCAATGGGGGTACATAATCGATCAATTGGAATCGTAAGTCCTTTTCTGTGTGGCCTGCCTCAATAAAGTGTTTCGGCACGGGTAAATCTCTCCTACCGCTACGTATTGTGTAGCGGTGTTGGTTGAATCTAGTTTTAAATTCGAGAGTAGTCTCTCCAATATAGATGAACCCACAAGGGCAGCTCAGTTTATAGATCACATAGCAGCTATCGCAGTTAAGGTAGTGTTTTATTTTATACTCAACATCATTGTGAAGGAACATCGCACCTTTATCCATTTGTTTGCAGTTGATACAACTGCGACAAGGATAAGAACCCTTGTTTAGTTGACCCATAATCCCTGTTTGTCTGGTTTGTCTTCCTCCTATGGACGGGTACCGAACAGGAACTGTTTGAGTTCCACTCATATTTGAATACCATTGATGACTCTATAAAATTTACACTGGTACACTCCAGAAGTGAGATCCAATTTTTGGACGTGCTTGTTGTACATAGGGAAGGGTCACTTCACACTGACCTATATGTAAAACCCACCGACAGGAACACCTTATTAAGATACGAAAGTCATCACCCACGAACAATGGTAAGAACCTTGCCTTACAGCCAACTCCTGAGGGTGAAACGAATTACCAGTAATCCACAAAAAGCAAACGATAAGTTGCATACTATGGCGCAAAAATTTGCACAACGTGGTTACCCTCACAGCATTATAAAGAAAAACCTTGACAAAACCAATCTAATAGATAGGTCTCAACTGTTATCCCCTGTGACCAAAGAGCCTAACCTAAAAAGACTCCCTTTCGTATCCACATATAGTGAACAAAGTATTGCCATCTCTAATATTGTTCGCAAACATTGGTCTAAACTATCGGGGGGTCCAGTCCATATCCCCGAATTCCAGAATCCTCCCCTTTTTTCCTATAGAAAGTCACACTCGTTAAAAGATCGGATAGTCAAATCGGACGTGGGGTCCATGCGAAAAACCAGACAAACAGGGATTATGGGTCAACTAAACAAGGGTTCTTATCCTTGTCGCAGTTGTATCAACTGCAAACAAATGGATAAAGGTGCGATGTTCCTTCACAATGATGTTGAGTATAAAATAAAACACTACCTTAACTGCGATAGCTGCTATGTGATCTATAAACTGAGCTGCCCTTGTGGGTTCATCTATATTGGAGAGACTACTCTCGAATTTAAAACTAGATTCAACCAACACCGCTACACAATACGTAGCGGTAGGAGAGATTTACCCGTGCCGAAACACTTTATTGAGGCAGGCCACACAGAAAAGGACTTACGATTCCAATTGATCGATTATGTACCCCCATTGCGTAGAGGAGGGGACAGAGAACGCATTTTGAAAAAGAAGGAGTTAGAATGGATATATGTCCTTGACACCCTTAGACCAAAAGGTCTTAATGTTGATTTTAAGTTGACCGGTATTTGAAATGTATGTGACAATGCTCTAGCCTGGAGACCTTTATGATATCCTATAGGATGTGTTGACACAAAGTGATAACACCTCTAATGAATGTCTAAATATTTTTACGACACTTGAGTAATATTACTAAAATGTCTTTCTTTTATTTTTCCAGATGACATGAATATATGAATGTATTGAAGCCAATACCGGGAGTCTCCTCACCATCCGACACCACCATATGCTGCCATCTACTTTAAATTTTGCTACTTTTTCGTTTTTTGCCTTTTTTGGATTTGTTGCTTCACCTTGTTGTCTACTCTTGTACAATTTCCCTTAATAAATCAAGGTACCCATGGTACCAGTTAATGTACCCAGTGGTCATATTATGTGCCAAGGGAGTGGCTTTCCTGTGTAGGGTTAACATGGGGAGTAGTGGCACCGTATCCGTATCCCCTGACAAGCTAATTGGATGCTGCAGGGTGGATTAGATGCCCGTGGGTTCTGTCTCCTGAATACACAGGGACCTGACCCGTCACCTCCTCTTTCATTGGCCATTATTGGCCCCTCGGACACTAAAAGTGCCGACTCCATATAACTATATATGCCCTCTTTTTGTGCCATTGACCCTGATCTATTCAGCGTGACACACGCATATAATTTACAATGTACCGCTTTGCATTACACCGACTGGTTCTAGGAATATGAGTGACAGCAGAGCATTAGTGACGTTGGTCTCCTAGACAACGGTATAGCAGCATTTCCGGTCATGCACATTACACCTCCTTTGGCCTCCTTTCGGCGCGCTCACAGGCTGTTTTTTTTTCCCTCTGCAGCGCGTGGATGGGATGGTGAGATCCCGAAATCTTTTGTCATTGTTTTTGATTGTAACACTGCACTTAGCACTTTATAATTCACAATCTTGATGATATTTGTAAAATCAATGGTATGTACTGTACCACAGCACATGCACTTTCACTATGTATATATTTATTGATGATTTTGTGAATATTTAATGCCTATCATGTTTGTAAATTTAGACGGTATATGCAAATTAGGGGGCGGGGCTACTTGATCAAGTGATCACTCTGTTTGGTATATATATGAGCTCCACTGTCTTCACTTGGCTTGAAAAAGGCTCCCTGGAGCCGAAACGCCGCTGCTTATGTATTTTAATGTACTCTAACATGGAACAAAGAACACCACTTTTTCACTGAATACCTTGGAGTGCTGCCTATTTTCAATTACCTACCTCTGGAGGACCTAAAGCCTGGTTTTGAGTGCCTGCACCCACCACTGCTATTTCTTTGATGTGCTGTTTTGGACTTTCCCTACGTATTCTTAACCTTTGCAATTTTCTTGTAAATTTGCTCCATATCGTACCCAAGTATTAATTAAATTGTACAAATTAATTTCAATGCCACACTCGACCGAGCATCAAGCTCGGACGAGCATGTTCGCTCATCTCTAGTCTTAATGTTGATTTTAAGTTGACCGGTATTTGAAATGTATGTGACAATGCTCTAGCCTGGAGACCTTTATGATATCCTATAGGATGTGTTGACACAAAGTGATAACACCTCTAATGAATGTCTAAATATTTTTACGACACTTGAGTAATATTACTAAAATGTCTTTCTTTTATTTTTCCAGATGACATGAATATATGAATGTATTGAAGCCAATACCGGGAGTCTCCTCACCATCCGACACCACCATATGCTGCCATCTACTTTAAATTTTGCTACTTTTTCGTTTTTTGCCTTTTTTGGATTTGTTGCTTCACCTTGTTGTCTACTCTTGTACAATTTCCCTTAATAAATCAAGGTACCCACGGTACCAGTTAATGTACCCAGTGGTCATATTATGTGCCAAGGGAGTGGCTTTCCTGTGTAGGGTTAACATGGGGAGTAGTGGCACCGGATCCGTATCCCCTGACAAGCTAATTGGATGCTGCAGGGTGGATTAGATGCCCGTGGGTTCTGTCTCCTGAATACGCAGGGACCTGACCCGTTACCTCCTCTTTCATTGGCCATTGTTGGCCCCTCGGACACTAAAAGTGCCGACTCTGTATAACTATATATGCCCTCTTTTTGTGCCATTGACCCTAATCTATTCAGCGTTACACACGCATATAATTTACAATGTACCGCTTTGCATTACACTGACTGGTTCTAGTAATATGAGTGACAGCAGAGCATTAGTGACGTTGGTCTCCTAGACAACGGTATAGCAGCATTTCCGGTCATGCGCATTACACCTCCTTTGGCTTGCGTTCCATATGTGCGTATAACGCACGGAGGCTATCGGCGCGCTCACAGGCTGGTTTTTTCCCTCTGCAGCGCGTGGATGGGATGGTGAGATCCTGGAATCTTTTGTCATTGTTTTTGTTTGTAACACTGCACTTAGCACTTTATAATACACAATCTTGATGATATTTGTAAAATCAATGGTATGTACTGTACCACAGCACATGCACTTTCACTATGTATATATTTATTGATGATTTTGTGGATATTTAATGCCTATCATGTTTGTAAATTTAGACGGGATATGCAAATTAGGGGGCGGGGCTACTTAATCATGTGATCACTCTGTTTGGTATATATATGAGCTCCACTGTCTTCACTTGGCTTGAAAAAGGCTCCCTGGAGCCGAAACGTCGCTGCTTATGTACTTTAATGTACTCTAACATGGAATAAAGAACACCACTTTTTCACTGAATACCTTGGAGTGCTGCCTATTTTCAATTACCTACCTCTGGAGGACCTAAAGCCTGGTTCTGAGTGCCTGCACCCACCACTGCTATTTCTTTGATGTGCTGTTTTGGACTTTCCCTACGTATCTATCTATCTATCTATCTATCTATCTATCTATCTAATATCTATCTATCTATCTATCTCATATCTATCTATCACGATTTGGGTAACTAATCCAATTGCAAAAGTGCTTAAAATTACCTGCCCTACAACATATCAAAAGTTCTTTGAAATGACGGTTACAATTTAAGTGAAACGTGGCTATTGAGCTTTTAAAGCAGACAAATTTGTTCACTTATACAATACCTAAAATCAAAGGTAAATCAGTAAAATGTACAATCAGAAACTGGACAGCAGAACTGTCAGTAAGAATGCCCATACACATAAGGTGCAGTGGAAGTCAACACTCATCAAGTCATGAGGATTCTCAAACCTTTCAGTGAGTAACAACATCCTCAAAAGGATTTTGAAAAGTGACCTTAACAGAAATCAAAATCACACAGAAAATCAGGGGCTCTGGATACACCCTCCAGAGACCCTGTGGCAAACGTTTTATAGACCGCGTGCCCAAGCTACAACTAAAGTCCACTTATTTACTGTGAAGTGCCAACAATGCATTTTAAGCAGTTACTAGTTGCTCCCACATGTTTCAATTGTATCAGCCCTTGAGGCCACCATTACAGTTGAAAGAAGGAGGGCAAATTCAAACTATCATTGTAGCTTCTCTCCAGAGTCTCTCTGTAGAAGAAGAATGAAGGGTCCAGCAGGGTGACTTTCAAATATATTGCAGTTCTGTCATCCCCTTCTCACTTTTCCTGCAGCTCCAAACAGCCAAAGAAGTGTCGCTTTAAAATAGCGGTGAGAGCAGTGTCTGTAAAGTTGCGTGGGACTGCAGGAATATTTGGTTGATTTGTTCCTGTCTGGTAAACTCTGTCCTGGGGTGACAATCTGGGTGCCCACAGAAATCGCTCTGAGTGCCACCTCTGGCACCCGTACCATAGGTTCGCCACCACTGCCCTAAGGTATGTATTATAACCCTAGATAGACTTGTGCATATAAAAGCCCCTGTCAATTTTATGTATGCACTTATCCTTTAAATTTTGCAGGGGTCAAATAGGGAGAACTTATTTTATAAAAGAACAAGGATGTGTATAATATACAGTACTTGGATCACCTGCGTACAAGTGACTTATTATACCATGTTATGCTTTGTGGAAGAGTGCTGTTAGAATTATAGTACTGAACATATTCAGTAAGGATCTCACACACCGCCAGATCTGTTTGAAATAATTTTTGGCCAGAAGAAGATGCCTTTCTAGTGTTGGACTGTATCTCCTACATATAGCAGTCCCTTAATGAACTTTTTTTTTTATCTTAGTTTTGGATGCCCCCAAATCATGGAACCTCCAAAATAAAAAATTACAAATTGGAAGAATAAATAAAAAATATATAGCATTTAAATGCTTACTTCACTACTTCTCCAGGTTCTCCAAAAACAGAACTCAACTTCTAAACACGTGCTCATTTGGTGCCAATAGACAATCTTCTGCAAGATCCTTTGTGATCACTTACAATATCTTAAAACATAGAGCTATTTCCTCATGTTTGTCCATGAATGCAGCTACATGTAAATAAATAGCATGACCTTGTGAATTGTTGATGAAAGGCTTAATGCATATGGCTCAGGGTCTTTTTCAGGGAGTCAAAAGGTTTATTTGATGAATGGCTCTCTGCTGTGGTGAAAGAGGAGGGTGGACCTTTGGAATACTCATTTAGGTGACAAATTGACATAAAGTGCAACATCATGAAAGCTAATATGGCTGTCAAGTGTAATGTATATAAAGCTTCTAACAGAAACTCCAACGCCAGTGTGAACAAGGATGAAGAATAAAATAAATGCAAAAGAAGTTTGGAGCAACGAACTGAGCTCTTCACAAAAAGCTCTTGCTGCAGATTTAATTATATTAACTTTGCTATGAACCTGTATTAAGATTGTATATAGTCTTGTGCCATATCTAAAAATGTGAATGGAGGTTTGGGTTTTTCATATTTATTTCTACAGTCTTGAAGACCAAAAGTTGCCGTGTTAAAGGGAATCTGTCACCAGGAGACCCATTTTTAGCACTCTCTCAGTCCCCACAGAGCATAGTACATACACAGCCAAAGAGTTTTTGTATAAAAATAGGTTTTACAAAAAAAAGAAATGCCCGGGGCACCTGGGAGTGGCTATAAATGAGCAGCCCCCACCCCACCCATGGGAAACTGCTCCTCCATGTGTCCTTTTCAAATAAATGAATCAATCCCATCACTCGGGAGTGGCTGTAAAGGAGCAGGGGGCGTCACTAAGCCAAGTGAGTGTTTTCATATATTTGAAAAGGACACATGGAGGAGTGGTTTCCCAGGGGTTTGGGGGTAACTGCTCCTTTACAGCCACTTCCAGGTGCCTAGTACCTAGTCACACAGCACATGGTATTGAAATTTACTATATAACATTTTTTTTTTCCTGTAAAACCTTTTTTTTATACAAAAACTCTTTGACAGTGTATGTACTATGCTCTGTGGGAACTGAGGGAGTGCTAAAAATGTGTCTCCTGGTGACAGGTTCCCTTTAAAAGGAACTTGCCATTCAAAATAAAACTATGATTAAAAAGCAATGCCCTTATGCCTAAATGGTTCATTTCGTGGCTGCAATGTTAAAAAAATAAGTTTGTAAACTTATATGCAGATCAATGTGCATGTGCAGTGTTCACTTCACTGCCTTGCCTCCCTGTTCCTGACTGACAGGCCTCAATTCTACCAGCACCACTAGAGACAGTCTGCCAATATGCAACTATAGACATATACAGATGTAAATATACAGATAGTAAATACTGTGTCAAATGTTTTACACAATGCCTTGCTTGGAATGTTGAGAGAAAACTCTGTTACATCATTCAGCACTTCATGTCATGTGACTAGGGTGATGTCATCTAAGATCCTTTAACCTCTAACATTGTAAAATGTACCCCATGTATGTATCTGATCACATGAAATGACAGCAGCCTTTATGGAGGTATGGAGAGAACTCATCACATGAGGTGCTGAATTGTGGGAAGATGCCTAAGGCATGGGGAGAAGCTGCAGCACAGGGTCGAGGAGGAGGCCACGCCCCCCTTGACACCTGTATGCTAGATAAAATAACAGAGTTGATTTCATGGGGATGTGAGGAAAACAATTGTTAGCTATTTGAAGGGTGGCTTTTAGTTAATAGGGTTCTATTGGAACTTGTTACTAGCTATATTTAGGAAAAATGTGTTGACAGGTTCCCTTTAAACTGTTTTTTTTTATAAATTATTGACATCCTCTAGTAGGTCATTAGTAGAAAAGGAATCTGGAAAACTCCTTTAAGATATTTGTGTGGAACTAGATATAGAACAGCTATGCACCCTTCCTGCTGCCCCATCCAAAAAAACCTGTTGTCTAGTGTACCAATATTGGTTGATATTGCATTTACCTTTATTTCATACCAGCTTTTCCTGCATGTGATAGTAATCATTCAGAAAATATTACTTCTCAATGAAACCATTACCAGCTATGCATACCTATAGAGAGCAATTAGCATGTTTTACATTTCTTTTATTATAACATTATTACTGAAAGAGTGACATATTCACTGATCTTCATCCATTAACCTTTAGTTCACTCGTTCATCTGTCAGTAGAACCTTAAAACTGACATTATGAGGAGAATAATGTATATAAATCTATGTGGCCTTATCAGTGGGGAATACTTTGCTATTAGCCAGTCTTCCAAAGTCCTAAAGACTATTTTTTTGCAGAACATTGGATATTTGACGCACAATTTGACTGTCTATAAGTCTTCAGTAATTCCTTAAATCCAGTGTAGATCTTACATCGGGGCAGAATATTTCCTTTTTACTGCTTCTCTTCATTCCCATCAGTATCATCCTCTATGAACATTTCCTCATGTCAAGTTGCTAGCTAGTTCTTTCTAACTCCATATTAGTAACCACTTAATCATAAGTAGAGATGAGCGAACATGCTCGTCCGAGCTTGATGCTCGGTCGAGCAGGGGCGGGGCTACTTAATCATGTGATCACTCTGTTTGGTATATATATGAGCTCCACTGTCTTCACTTGGCTTGAAAAAGGCTCCCTGGAGCCGAAACGTCGCTGCTTATGTACTTTAATGTACTCTAACATGGAATAAAGAACACCACTTTTTCACTGAATACCTTGGAGTGCTGCCTATTTTCAATTACCTAGATAGATAGATAGATAGATAGAAGATAGATATGAGATAGATAGATAGAGTTCATATCTAGGACATGGGTGAAGAATCCATAATACACACAGTTTACTATCTATGTCATGTTAGTAAACTCCACTGACGTCGGTCACAGTCATGGCACAGCAGGTCACAAGGCGTCGCGCTCATGATATCAGTTATCAGTTCTGTGTAATAAATCACAAATTACAGACATAATTACATCGCGATGACGCAGAGTGAGATAATGTGATGGGAAATCCTTGTATCAGGTGGTGACACGTCCTGTGCAGCCGTGTCCCCATTATAGCTGCTCGTAGTGATATTATTTTTAGTACAAATTATGTATGAAAGATAAATAGATATTTGCCACATGCACTTGGTATGTACACCCACTGCTGTGTTATGTGCTATCTGCAGTCAGTGTTATTGTCCCTGGAGATCTGTGTCATCAAACCTCTGTGTAGGTTGTTAGTAGCAGCAGGACTGTGAAATATACATTTATATTCCGAGGTATGGATTCTTCAAGTGTACTGGGGGCATGTCCTCAATATTCCGAGGTATGGATTCTTCAAGTGTACTGGGGGCATGTCCTCACACTGCTGTGCTCTGTTCTCTCTGTAGCCAGTGTTCGATATTATCCCTAGAGAGACGTGTAATCATATCTTTATGTATTTTGATAGTAGCAGCAGGACTGTGAATGTTAGTCTAGCTGCGGGTCGTATTGCAGTATAGTCTAGCTGCGGTAAGTCTAGCTGAGGCTAGCTAGCTCTAGTGGGGATATAGCTGCGGTTATATCGGCGGGGTATAGTTTAGCTGCGGTATAGTCTAGCTGCGGTATGGCGGTTAGTTACTGGAGCGGTATAGTTTTAGCTGCGGGTATAGTCTAGATGCGTTGCGTATGTCACTGCAGTTCTAGTCTAGCTGCGGTTCGTATAGTTCTAGCTGCGGATATTGGCGGATGAGTATAGTCTAGCTGCATAGGAGTATGTCTAGCTGCGGTATGGCAGTATAGTCTAGCTGCGGTATAGTCTAGCTGCGCGTTTTATGGCGAGTTATGCGGTATAGCTAGCGTTGCGAAGTTTACTGCCGGTATAGTTAGTGCGGTATAGTACTAGTCAGCGGTATGGCGGATTATAGTGCGATTAGCTGGTTAGTATAGTGGTATGGCGTATAGTCTAGCTCGGACGGTATATTAGCTCTATGCGTTCGCTGCGCAGTGAGTATATCAGTGCGGTTAGTCTAGCGCGGGCGTATAGCTAGTGCCGGAGTCTATAGTCTAGTGGCGGTATCGGATGTCTAGCTGCGGTATGGCGTGTTGAGTGCGTTAGTCTGCGTGTATGGCGGTGTATAGTTTAGTGCGGTATAGTTTAGCTGCGGTATGGCAGGTATAGTCTAGATGCGGTATAGTATAGATGCGTTGGCGTATAGTCTAGCTGCGGTATAGTCTAGTGCGGTATGGCGGATAGTTGTGCGGTATAGTTCTAGCATGCGGTTAGTCTAGCTGCGTATAGTATGGCTGCGGTATAGTTAGCCGGCGGTATAGTATAGTGCGGTAGCTGCGGTATCGAGCGCGGTACAGTTAGCTGCGGTTATAGTCTCAGTCGTATTGCGGTATAGTTTAGTGCGGTATAGTCAGCGGTATAGTCTAGCGCGGTATGGCGGATAGCTAGCTGCGGGTAGCTGCGGTATTCTCTTTAGGCATGTAGTCTGGCGTATAGTCTAGCGCGGGTATGGGAGTCTGTTCGCGCGGTATGTTGCGGGTATGGGTATAGTCTAGTCTATCGTGCGATGTTATGCTGCGAGTATAGTCTAGCGCGGTATGGCGTATGTCTAGCTGCCAGGTTATAGTCATAGCTGCGGTATGGCAGTATAGTATGGCGGTATAGTCTAGACTGCGGGGGTATAGTCTAGACTGCGGTAGGCGGTATAGTTAGTGCGGTATAGTTCAGGTGCGGTACTGCGGTATGAGCGCGATATCATCTCGGTTAGTTAGCTGCGGTATGGCGGTAGTTAGCGTTGTTAGTGACGGTATGGCAGTTAGCTAGCGGTATAGCTTGCGAGTTACTGGAGCGGTATGTCTAGCTGCAGTTAGTGGCAGTATACTAGGGATAGCTAGCTGCGGTATGGCAGTATAGTCTAGCTTGCGGTTATAGTCTAGGCGATGTCAGTGGCGTATGGCGGTATAGTTATGGTTTATGGCGATGGTAGCGCGTTAGTCTAGCTGCGGTAGGCGGTATAGTTTAGCTGCGGTATAGGTCTGCTGCGGTATGCAGTCATATATAGCTGCGGTATGGCGTATAGTTTAGGCGGGGCGGTATTTTAGCTGCGGTATGGCTGATTATGCTACTGCGTATAGTCAACTGCGGTATGGCGGTGATAGTCAGCTGCAGTATGGCAGTATAGTCTAGTGGCTCATGGCAGAGTAAGGTCAGCTGGTTATGTCGTTGCGGTATGACGGTTTAGTCTAGCTGCGTAGGCGAGTCCTCTGGCCGGTATAGTAGGGCGTGCGGTATAGTCTAGCTGCGCGGTATGGCGATCGTCAGTTAGCTGCGGTATAGTCTAGCTGCGGTATGGCTGGTATAGTTTAGCGAGGTATAGTCTAGATGCGGTATGCAGTACTAGTGGCGGATGGCGTATGGATAGTCTAGTTTTTTTGACGGTATAGCTGCTGCGGTATGGCGTATAGTCTAGCGCGTTAGTCATAGCGCAGTTATAGTTAGCTGCGTATAGTCTAGCTGCAGGTATGGAGTTATAGTTTAGACTGCGGTCGTATAGTCTAGCTGCGGTTAGTTACGCGATGGATCGTATAGTCTAGCCGAAGTATGGCAGTATGTTATGAGTTAGTAGCTGCGGTAAGTCTACGGCGGTATGGCAGTATGTCTAGCTGTGGTTATATCGTCAGCTGGGATGTTATGGCGGTATAGTCTCAGTGCAAGTTACGGGAGTATAGTCTAGTGGCGGTATGGCGTTAGTGCGCATAGTCTGAGCTGCGGTATGCGGATAGTACTCAGTGCGTATGTGCGGTATAGTCTAGTGCGTTATGTTAGCTGCGGTTATGCGGAGGTATAGTAGCTGCGGATCATAGTCTAGCTGCGTAGTATAGTGCGTAGCGTATGGTCACGAGTATGGCAGTAGTCGTGGGTATAGTCTAGCTGGCGGTATAGTCTAGCTCGGTTTATCGGCAGTATAGTTAGCCTGCGGTTATAGTCTAGCTAGCGGTCTATGGCGGCTATAGTCTAGCTGCAGTATGGCAGTATAGTATAGTGGAGCAGTATTCTAGTCTAGCAGACTAGCGTAGCTGGCGGTATCTAAGCGCGGTATTGCGAGATAGTCTAGCTGAGGTATAGGACGGTGCGGTTGGAGTTATAGTCTATGGCGGTATATAGTCTAGATGCGGAGGTTCGATAGTCCGCTGCAGGTATGGAGGTATAGTCATGGCGGTATAGTTAGATGCGGATCATGGCAGGTCGGATGCAGTAAGTCATGATGCGGTATAGTCTACGCGGTATGGCGTGCGATGGTATGGCAGTGTATGCTATAGTCTAGGCTAGGACGTATAGTCTGTACTGCTTAGTAGCCGGTATGGCGGTATAGTCTAGCTGGGTTATAGTAGTAGCGTGCGGATTAGTTAGGCGATATAGTCTGATGTATGGCGGCTATAGTTTAGCGCGGTATAGTCTAGCGCGGTTATGGTATCGCTGCGCGTAGTTAGGCGTCATGGCGGGTATAGTTTAGTCTTTTGGCGGTTAGTCTAGCTGCGTATGGCGAGCTAGAGGTATAGTCTAGCTGCTTGGCGGTATAGTTAGTCGTGATAGCTGCGGTATTGGCGGTATAGATTAGCTGCGGGTATAGTTAGCTGCGGTATGGACGGGTTATTAGTCAGCTGCGGTATAGTATAGCTGCGGTATGGCGTGGTTATAGTCTAGCTGCGGAGTCTAGCTTGCGGTATGGCGAGTAGTGTAGCTGAGTGTATAGGTTAGCTGCGTGGTGGTATAGTCTAGCGCGTATAGGCTAGTGGGTTGGCGGTATAGTCTAGCTGCGGTATAGTCTAGGCGGTGTATGGCGGTAAGCTAGTGCGGATAGTATGCGGATGGCGGATAGTCAGCTTGCGGGTTAGCTAGTGCGGTGATCATAGTCGTGCCGGTAAGCTCCTGCGTTATCGAGCGTGGAGTCTAAGAGCGGTTAGGACTAGCTGCGGTTATAGTTAGCTGCGAGCTGGGGTATAGCTAGTGCGGTATAGTCTAGCTGCGGATGCGGTATATGGAGGTCTGTGCGTAGCGCTGGGTATGGTTAGTCTAGCTGGCGAGTTAGCTCGTATAGCCTAGCTGCGGTATAGTCTAACGCTGCAGTATTAATATCGGCTGCAGCAAAGCCGGTATTATGTTTGGGGAGACAACAAATCTTTCTATGCAGGTGCCGGAGGTTTAGTACAGCTATTTATCTTTCTCGTAACAAGCAAATGAATTCGGGAGCCGGACGAGCATTGGAGGCGAGAGTAGTGCAGGATGGGCACCAGGGTTACGGTATGTATATATTTATGTCAACCACTTCTATACAGCTCATGTTGTGGTAAATGATTTTCTTACTCGTTCATAAGTAATAAATAAAATTGTGTAATAATTGTCACGTATTTCCACACGCACAAGCCCCAATATATAGATAACCCTCTACGCAGCCCGAGGGTGTCTCCAGAGTACCATCGGTCACCGCTGTGTAGGTTGCAGTGAGTGCACAATAACATGTGCGTGATGCAGAATGCGCAATTACTATAACTGTCATACAGAGCACCTGCCGTGTAAGATAAAGGAGTGTGTTGTGCATAGCCATAAACTGAGGGTTTTAACTGCTATAGGTATGGACACATTGGGTCATTTACTAAGTTTACTCAGATTTCTCAATTTTTCCATTTTGCGGATTCCCCTGGGTTTTTGGCGCACGCAATGGATTGTGGCACATCGGCGCGGCTTGCATTTGAGGAGGGTGGCCGTCGGGAAAACCCGATGGATTCGACAAGCCGCAGAATTTAAAAAGGGAATGTCGCACAGATCAGCACTTACATACACGGGAAGAAGAAGGGTTTGAACTTCGGCGGACTGGCGGGGAAGCGACCATGCAGGAAACTGTGGTGCATGATCTTAGTGAATTTTTCCATGCCGGACCGAATCTCGTCTGACAACGTGCCGCGAGGGATCGTGAAGGGAAGTAAATCTGCCCATGTGGATCCTGTCCTCCAGAGCTCCACTCACATTGTGTGGCTGTCAGTCCACTGTTGTACATAATGAAGTTACTTATCCTGTAATGATAACCTGCGTTAAATCCTGTGTGTATTATACTCCAGAGCTGCACTCACTATTCTTGCTGCAGTCACGTGTGTACAACATGACAGTCTAGTATCTGTATGATCCTGGTTAATCCGTATATAGGCCAGAGCTGCCCCCCCCCCACCACTATTCGCTGCTGTGCAGTCATAGTGTACTACAATGACATTATTATCCTGTTCTGTCCTGAGTTACAATCCTGATTATATCCAGATGTACTCAACTATTCTTGCTGATGGGCAGTCACTGTGTAACCCCCACCCCCCCTCCCCCCCCAAAAAACCACAACCAACCCCCCCACCCCTCCCACCAGTCCCAACCCCCCTGACATTTATTTATCTGTACTGATCATGAGTACATCTGATTTATACTCAGAGCTGCACCACTATTTGCAGTTGCTGGTGCAGTCATGTGTTGTACATACATGACATACTTATCTGCAACTGATCCTGAGTTACACCTTGTGTATACCCCGAGCTGCACCTCACTATTCTGCTGCATGGCTGTGCAGTCACTGTGTACATACATGAAAGTAACTATCCTTACTGATCTGGGTTATTTCGGTGTTATTACTCCAGAGTGCACTCATATTCTGCTGCCAGGTCACTGTTACATCCATGACGATATTACTTATCCTGTACTGATCTGAGTTACATTCCTGGTATTATACTCCAGAGCTTATCACTATCTGCTGCTGGTGCAGTACTGTGTACATACATGACCTTACTTATCCTGTACAATGATCCTGAGTTAAATCCTGTATTATACCCCAGAGCTGCACTCACTATTTGTGTGGTGTGCAGTCACTGTGTACATACATGACATTACTTATCCTGTAATGATCCGAGTTACACCTGTATTATACTCCAGAGCTGTACTCACTATTCTGCTGCTGGTGCAGTCACTGTGTACATACATGACATATGACTTATCGGTATGATTCTGAGTTACATCCTGTATTATATTCCAGAGCTGTACTCACTATTCTGCTGCTGGTGCAGTCACTCATATATCATTAGTTAGCAACCAGTGGCTCTCTAGGTTAAATTCTGCTGTAAAAGCAACATGGGCACAAGTTTCGCACAGTACAGGTGACCTAGTGACAGGCTGTTGATTATTTTATTTAAAACCCCTTTAAGAGGTAACTGATGAATTGTTATCGGAAAACTCAGCTGTGTTTTCATACTGGTACCAGTTGTCTGGGTGTTGGATATTCCATTGTATTTATCCCATGGACATGCACTCTTGGTCTGATATGTGTTCTCAATGTGGAACGGGGCAGAAAGCTGCTGTAGAGCACTCCTCCAAGCACCTCAGGTACAACCAAGCTCTCCCCTCTAGAGCCGTACCCCATACAAATTTGACGATTGAGTGAAGTCAGCGGAGAAGTAGTCCTGAGCTGGGACTTGGCCTGCATCATTACACCTAATGTTACTCTTTTGTATTATTACAGCGATAACATAGTGGAAGGACAAGTGTGGGCCTATGCTTTGGGTTGTTTTATTGACCTTTTGGTCTTATAATGTGCGGTGAGGACCCCCATCCTCTATGAGGACCTCTCATCAGTAGCAGCAGAATGGGCAGACTACGTTGACTTTTATAGAGGAAACTTTTGTAACATTCGTCTCAATAAAGAATTCCACATTGATTTCAGTATTACAACTTCTTATTGACCTTGCATAAGGTTCTTGTGGTTTTGCGGGTCGGCAGTTTGTTAGGAGAGTTTTGCATTGTTTGGGTCAAGGGTGTATAGATGTTTGATTCCCGTTATGGATTGATTCTAGAAGCCCCATTCGGAATCGTATTTTTCCTTGTAATGAGAATAAATGGGTTTGTTGTGACTCTTGATATCCAGCGATGAGATTAGAGTGTGGTGTGTTGGACCCCCCCAGCGATCTGATGCTCATAGCGGACGAGGGGGGGGGGGGGGGAGCAGAAGCCCCATGTGGCAGGAGTAGTGGTGGTATGCCTGAGCAACACTCAGTGACTCCGTATTCAGGAGCCCTATAGAGATGAAAGAAGCGGGGAGACTAGTGTCCCCAATTACACCTGTCTGAGAGGGTCCCCGGGCTGAGACATCAGTGATTTTTGGATTGAAGAGTGATGGTGGAGACCTTTTCTGCTTACTAGTTGTGTGTCCATATGAGAACAGTTCTTTAGGTCAATTTTACTAATCTGATATCAGTATACAACATGGAGAGGTTGTGTGAGGGGGATGGATATTCTCCTTCATGCCTGTCTGTTATAGACGGTCTACAGTGAATGACTCTTTACCTGGATCATTTCTGGCGGTCTGTCTCCTTTGAGCTGCGTCCACCACCTACCTATGCCCGATTCCTCTTGTCCTCACCGAATATGATTCAGTTCTTGGCCAAATTTTTCGTCGCCCTCCACGTCCTCGAAAAAGAGCCGAACCTGTCTCCCAGAGAACATATGTTCCAAGACCTCCTAGTAATCTCTCAAGACCTCCTAAACCACCACCACCACAGCCCACCGCCTCCGCCAGAGCTGAGCCAATTCATATCCATTATACAAGATAAGGGAACAGGTCTTGGCCTGCCCTGAGTGGTTGGTCTGATGTGTCCTCCAGGAGATAGACAAACCTTTTGGGCAGTCAGAAGTGTGATAAGGGAAATGTTGCCTATGTCCCGACTGTTTGGGTCTTTTCCACTCTGGAGATAAGCCCAACTTCGGGCCAGTCCAACTAGTTGTGATAAGAGACCATTCTTGTCTTCTCCTCCTGGATAGATCCTAACTTCTGAACCAGGCCTGTGAAGCCACCTTCTAATAGATTGTTGGTAAACCTAGAGATTGGGCGACTCCAGACAACATGTCTTGACCCTTGCGATCCTTTTTGATTTTGGAAGCCTTTTCTTTCCTCCATGTTTCTCACCATGGCTCTGAGAAAGCATATTACATGGGTCACTAACTTGAATAAATTACATCAAAAACGTTGTACTAGATCTTTCTCCAATTATCAGGTTATTTTCCCTCCAAGCAGATATTTAATCGGAAATATCATCTGTATCTGCCCAAGTATCCCACAGTAAAGTAAATAACTTAACAAGTGCCCACAACAGTCTGGCGCTCTCCCCTCCTCCCAAAAAGCAGCGAGAGCAGCTAATTCTAGGTTTCTATCTCGCCCCAAGCTGCTTATTCTCGTCAGTACGGGTCAGCTCTCTTCCCATAATGTCCTACACTTGTCTGCTGATGCTTCTGAGGGAGGGGGACTATGGAGCAGGATCTCCTCTACCTTCTGTGTGCAGTGTATGGGAGAAGACATTAGGCTAGTCTCCAGTCACCAGCTTCAGAAGAGATTGCCAACGCCACTGGTGGCAATTCTGTCAGCTAGTAAGATGAATGGAGCAGAAATGGCTCTTGCGCGGCCGTCTGCTCCATTACTCTTGGGGCAATGAGGGGTCCACAAAGGTACTCAGGGGAATCCATTGCACCCCTTGTGATCTGTGGGGGTCTCGTGACTGAGACCCCACCAATCGCAAGTTAGGCCCTGACTTGCTTGGTTGGAAAACCCCTTTAAGGAGACTTTCACCACTTCACAATTAGGTGACTAATATACAGTACTGTAGGCCCTAATGACTAACTTAGGGGCACTTGAATTTTCTTTCTAGTCCCTACAGTCACGGGATACAATCCCCAGTATCTGATGTAAATCCTCTCCACTGTCGAGAGGAGGTGCTGGAGAGGAGGAGCACATGTGTTATGATTCATTTCCTGCCACTGTCCAATGATGTGGCTAGTTGGTAGTGTCAGAGAAGCTACTGTGAAGTGGACAGTGTGACCATCAGATTGTCAGATCGGGTCTGCTGGACACATTGGTTATACTCTGTTAAAGCTGTGTTTAAACGCAAAGTAAATGTGTGAACTCAGCCGAAGGATCACACTGTCTCTGCTTATCTGTGTTGCTGTCTGTTATGCAAGCACACTTTGTTTACATTGTGTTAACACTAGTTTATCGTATCTTAAACACATGTATACATTATTTTGACATTGTATCTGAATGAGCAATAGAGAGATGCACACTATGCATGTACACAGCAGCTTCTCTGACACTGCCCTGCTGCTGACTTTGGACAGCGTCAGAGCGGATTTTCAGAACACACGTCCCTTTTCAGCTTCAGCACCTCCCTCTGACAGTGGAGAGGATTCTAATAGTCAGACTGGGACTGCTGTATCGAGGGGAAGTATTGTCTTGCTTTATACACACATTCTGGCATAGAACATCAACGTAGGACAAAAATGTGCACTATTTTGACCCCAGATGTGGTGGGTATAATGATAACTTTTATAGAAATATTCATTTACCTGCATCTTCATATTCATTTTCCTGACCGCGACATCTGCTCTCTGCAGGAAGTAGTACACAGCAAACAGCGTGCACAGAATAGACTTTCATTGTAGTATGGGAACTGGGCAAGTAACACAAGCAGACATTACTTATCCTTACATCCTGTATTATACCCCAGAGCGATCACTATAATGACTGTCTGGTGGCAGTACGTTGTACATACATGACATTGTATCCTGTACTGATCCTGAGTTACATCCGATTTACCCAGAGCGCACTCACTATTCTGCTGCTGGTGCAGTACTGTGTACATTAATGACATTACTTATCCTGTACTGATCCTGAGTTACAACTCCTGTAGATACCCCCGAGCTGACTCACTATTTGCGGGTGAGTCACGGTGTAAATACATGTACATACTTATCCTGTACTGATCCTGAGTTACATCCTGTATTTTACCCAGGCTGCACTCACGTATATGTGCGGGGGCAGTCACTGTGTATATACATGACTACTCTATCCTGTACTGATCCTGGTTACATCCTGTATTATACCCAGAGCTGCACTCATATATGCGGGTTGCAGTCACTAGTGTACATCATACATTACTTATCCGCTACGCATCCTGATGAAATCCTGTATTATTCTCCAGAGAGCTGCACTCCACTATTCTGCGCTGGTGAGTCACTGTGTACATACATGACATTGTATCCTGGCTGATCCTGAGTTACATCCTGTATTAACTCCAGAGCCTGCAACCACTATTCTGCTGCGGTGCAGTCACTGTGTACATACATGACATTATCTATCTGTACTGATCCTGAGTACATCCTTATACTCAGAGCTGCACTCACTATTCTGCTGCGGTGCCAGTCACTGTGTACATACATAACAACTTATCCTGGTATCGATCCTGAGTTTACATCCTGTTATTATACCCCAGAGCTGCCAGATCACTATACTGCTGCTGGTGAGAGTCACTGTGTACACATCCATGACATTGCTTATCCTGTATACTGATCTGCGTTCATCCTGTATTTTACCAGAGCTGCACTCACTATTCTGCTGCGAGGTCAGTCACTGTTACATACCATGACATTACTTATCTGTACTGATCCTGAGTTACATTCCTGTATATACCCCAGAAGCTGCACTCAATATTCTGCGGGTGCAGTCACTGTGTACATACATGACATTAATTATCCTGTACTGATCCTGAGTTACATCCTGTATTTTACCCAGAGCTGCAATCACTATACTGCTGTGGTGCGTCACTGTGATATACATGACATTATATCTTTAATGATCCGAGTTACATCCTGTATTATACCCCCAGAGCTGCACTCACATTTGCGGGTGCAGTTCATGTGTACATACATGACATTTACTTATTCCTGTACTGATCCGAGTTACATCCTGTATTATTACCAGAGCTGCACTCCAATTCTGCTGCTGGTGCAGCACTGTGTACATACATGACATTACTTATCCTGTACTGATCCTGAGCTACATCCTGTACTTATACTCCAGAGCTGACACTCATTATTTCTGCTGCTGGTGCACGTCACTGTGTACAATAATGCATTACTATCCTGTATGATCCACTGAGAGTTACATCCTGTTTATACCCAGAGTGCACTCAATATCTGCGGCTGGTGCAGTCACTGTGTACATACATGACATTACTTATTGTACTGATCCTGAGTTACATCCTGTATTTACTTGGAGCTGCACTCACTATTCTGCTGCTGGTGCAGTCACGGTGACATACATGACATACTTATCGTTATGATCCTGAGTTAACCTGTATTATACTCCAGAGCTGCACTAACTATTCTGCGCTGGGAGGAGTCACTGTGTACATACATGACATAATTATCCTGTACTGATCCTAGGTACATCCTGTATTATACCAGAGCTGATCCTATTCTGCTGCTGAGGAGGTCTGTGACACTACATGACATTCCTCAGTTGTGAGGAAATTACTTTCAATTTGGAAAGAAATATTTATATTCTCGGATTGTAGCTTTGTAAGTGTGGTGTGTACAGTAAGAGCTACAATCCTGGAATATAAATCCATATATCCACGTCCTGCTGCTTCTAAAACCACAACACAAAGGTCTGATTACAACATCTCTTCAGGGCAATACCTGACCACTGGATGCTGTCTGTATGGTTACTACCTGCTGATGGTCTTTCATGTGATGCGCAAGTAACTTGGGGTTGTGTAGAATAGTGAGCGAGCACTGACAGGACCCTTTTCTCCGGACACTTATAAGAACTGCCTGAGATGTCTGATATATATTCTATGTGGAGGGGAGAGTTACGGTTTGGGTGAATGTCTCTTTTACTATTGGTATTATGTGTTCTGTTCAGGGATTTTGTGCTTTGGTTATTCTCAGCCAAAGTAAAATGTCAGTGATTACCGCAGTATTAAGTGTAAGTAGTTTACATCACTAATAATAGGGGTAAATCTACTAAATCACAGCCTGTGATGTGCAGAGATATTATTTCTGTTTTTTTTACTCCAGAGCTGCACTACCTATTCTGCTGTGCAGTCAAGTGTACATAATGACATACTTATCCTGTACTGATCCTGAGTTACACCTGTATTATACCCCAGAGCTGCACTCACTATTCCTGCTGGTGCAGTCACTGTGTACATTCATGACAGTACTTACCTGTATGATCCTGAGTTACATCTGTATTATACTCCAGAGCTGCACTCACTATTCTGCTGCTGGTGCAGTCACTGTGACATACAGACATTACTTATCCTGTAATGATCCTGAGTCCATCCTGTATTATACCCCAGAGGCTGACTCACTATTCTGTGCTGGTGCAGTCACTGTGTACATACATGGACATTACTATCCTGTTAGTCCTGTGTTACATAGTGTATTATACCCTCAAGCTGCACCTCACTATTATGACTGCGTGGTTGAAACGTCACTCGTACATAATGACTTACTTTCTTATGTATGACCTGAGTTTTCATCCGTATTAACTCAGAGCTCCACTCACTATTCATGCGCTGGTGAAGTCACTGTGTACACACATGACATTACTTATCCTGTACTGATCCTGAGTTACATCCTGTATTATACCCCAGAGCTGCACTCACTATTCTGCTGCTGGTGCAGTCACTGTGTACATACATGACATTACTTATCCTGTACTGATCCTGAGTTACATCCTGTATTATACTCAATGAGCTGCACTCACTATTCTGCTTGAAGTCCCAGCAAATCATGAGAACAAGCTCTGTCCAGACTCCGTCCTAGCAGGACACTTTGCTGGATTGTGTCGTTGCATATAATTTACAAATTAATGTTGCAAAAAGTTGCTTATGAACTTCTTGTTTCTCTATGTAGAGAAGGATGAGGTTGACTCCAGCCCGGATCAACGGAACGTGATGTACGATATGGATCGGAACCCTTCTCCTCCGACCAGTGACGATGAGGAGGGACAGACGGAGGACGCCATAGGGAGCACTGTATACAGCAAGCACTGGTTCTTCACCACTCTGACCAGGATCATCGAGGTGAGGATGGAAATGAGGAGTCTGTATGGTGGAGTTGCCCATGAAGTAGCGGGCTCAGGGGTAACGCTATTTTCTGGGTCCCTTCAATTCTAATTTTATCGTTAGACAAATCCTTAAAGTCTGCTAGTGGCATAGGTAACAAACATATCTTACTATTCTGCAGAACATGACAACAAAGGAAGAAACTGTGCCACACCTCTCCAGAGGTGGTATCTGGTATTGCAGCTCTCTTTATTTGTGTGAATCGGCCTGTGCTGCAATACCAGTCGCAACCTGTGGACAGGTGTGGCGCTGTTTCCGCAAGAAATCGGCTATATTTCTAACCCTGCAGAATGTGACTTGTAGCCACTAGTAATGTATTGCTAGATCTCTGTGATATCACTAGTAACTTCATCTCTTTCAGCTCATCACAGAGCAAAGCAAATCACAGGCTGATGAGGAAGGAGAAGAGGAGACATCTCTGGACGAAGACATGGAAAACGACATCTGTAAAGTCTGGGACATGTCTATGAATGAGGTATGGAAACAAGTGGAGGAGCAAGGGTTTTGGACGTAGCGGGCCGGCAGGGGGCGCACGGTGGTGGCGGGCCGGCAGGGGGCGCACGGAGGTGGCGGGCCGGCAGGGGGCGCGCGGAGGTGGCGGGCCGGCAGGGGGTGCACGGAGGTCGTGGGCCCCGGGTGCCTGTTTGATTTGCTAGTCTTCTGGGAGCTCACAGACCAGTAGGTGAAGCATCAGGCTCTCCCCGCAGCACAGAGTATTTCAGGGAAGCAGTGACTTGTCCAGTATGTGCTGATTAGTAGGATATGTCTTTATATTTCCGTATATGAAGGGTGCACCTGCAGTTCTGATTAGTAAAGGTCACCCTACTTTCTGCTGGTAATCTATAAATACAGACTGTAAATGTCAGATTAAGATTAACCTTTTTAGGATTACATTGTATATATTGGTATTGTGATAAGAATTTGCCACCTCTGGGGTGAGATCCTCCTCTGCTGTGTATACATCTATAGCCAGGAGGTCATAGTAATGTTATCAGCAGGTTATATGGTAATACAGTGGTGCCCTCTAGTGTTTATATAATTTAGGTGGCGGCAATTATTTACAGAGGCTCCTCCATCAACATAATCAATCTTTATTGTTGCCACTTGGTCACAAACTACAACTCCCATCATTTCCCGGCATCAAAACTGAGCAGTTGTAGGTCCATGGGATTGAAAAACGCCACATTAAGGGTCTGACAATGTATCCTGTATAGATAAAGGAGGGCTGCATACAGATTATGCCCCCTAGTGGTGGCAGCAGGAGTGAAGAATTTTGTCAGTAAAAGTCTTAGGAGATCATAGGATTTGGAATATAGCCATGGATTATACAGCAATCCATTAATACTTCTATATAGAAAGGTACTGCTGTATTTTGCTGTTTTTACTGTGATGTTACCGTAATTGTTATTTGTTATGTTCCAGGAGGTGGCGCTATTCCTGAAGGAGTTTAATGCACCAGAAATTTTTCTAGGCGTCATCTCAAAGTCCAAGTGCAGCCGCCTGACAGTAAGTATTACAGGGGGCAAACTATCAGATATACAGAGCAGCAACCACAGGGCCCATGGAAAGTTTTATACCAATTTTATGACTCTTATCTTGTAAAATGTCTTTTCCCCCCAGGAAATATGTGTAGGGATTCTGGGTAACATGGCCTGCTTCCAGGAGACCTGTGTGGCCATCACCAACAACGAGGATTTAGGGTAAGTGATCACAGCCATGTATGGCTGTGTACTGCCCCTGTAGCTCCATGCATGGCTGTGTACCATGGGTATATATCCATGTATGGCACTGGACTAGGGCTGTGGCTCCATGTATGGCGCTGGACTAGGGCTGTGGCTCCATGTATGGCGGTGTACTGTGGCTGTGGCTCCATGTATGGCGCTGTACTAGGGCTGTGGCTCCATGTATGGCGCTGTACTAGGGCTGTGGCTCCATGTATGGCGCTGGACTAGGGCTGTGGCTTCATGTATAACGCTGGACTAGGGCTGTACCTCCATGTATGACGCTGTACTAGGGCGGTAGCTCCAAGTATGGCGCTGTACTTGCTCTGTAGCTCCATGTATAGCGCTGTACAAGGGCTGTAGCTCCATAAGTAAAACTTGTCACAACACAGAGGAAATGATGCAGAATTGTTCTCATGGGTAATTCAAGCCTTTATTGTAACTCACAGACAACGTTTTTGATTGGAGAAGTACTCCTTCATTTTTTTTCTTCTAACTGGCACACCATGTCAGCTTCTTCCAGCCACAATTTGTCTGCAGATTTTGTAACACAAAAATCTTAGACTCCTCACTTCATCATCATTTTCTCCACCGTCAGAACATAAACTTATGTTTAATCCACGTTTACTGCTCGTTTAGAGGTTCATATAAACCAACAGAACGTTATAATTCAGAATGGTCTTACAGGATGCAGCAAGTTCTGAGAATTTGGCTAATTAAAACCAGCTATTAAAACTTCTTGTGATGGGGTATTGCAAACAACGGTTCAAAGAAACAAAGAAAACTGACAAATAGTTATAGAGAAGACGTACTGGGAAGAGGGGATAGAGGGGAAGGCTGGGGGTATACCCAGGTACCCTGTACAAGAAAATGACTCGCAACAACACAATACAGTATCATTGGCAAGAATGGAACCTCAGAGATTCCCCAGTGGAAAGGGTCTTGGAGAGCAGGGGGTCTCAGGTGCTCCTTCCAGGGGGCTCAGAGGGGGATCATTTTGCCCCATCATGGTCCACCATCTCCTCCATCCTGTGTATAAATCGCACCTCCTGGGTGGTTGTGGGCTCTTCCAGTATCAAGGTATCGCCAAATGAGCAGCCATGAGAATATGGTGGAGTAAGCCCTTGTTGTCAGAGAGGAGCCCAGCAACACTGAGAGCAGAGCAACCTAAGGGGAAGCCTGTATTGTCCTACCGGTAGATGATTTATATCAAACACCATTTGCCAGAAGGGCTGAGCACTGAGCAGCTCCACCATATGTAAAAGATGGATCCCACCTCCACACCACATCTCCAGTAGACCTCAGAGACCTCCGGATATATTCTGTATAGCAGAGGACACCTGTACCACCTGGATCGTAGCTTAAAATTTGTTCTCTTGGGCCCTACCGTATGGTCCGAAGAGCGTTGGTCTGGCCGTCTCCGGCCAATACAAAGCGATACAGAAATAGTTGCATCTCACATTACAACAAAGTAAAAAGCTTCCGTGTCATGGACTACTTTTTATTTTACTGAAAACACAAAGGTCTTGTCCAATTCTGCGTCAGCAAGTTCGGCCGATATCACTGCCTCCCATGTCTACCAGGAGGTGGGGATAAAGAACAGAGGAGGGGCATCTAGGGCTGTTTGGGACAACGTATTCAACTCAAGCCGATGGGACCTAATGCAAAATCTGGACCGGACAAAAAATTACTATTTGATGGGACCCCTAAGGCTCCATCCCAGGTGACTCCCCCTGAAGTTGCAAAATACTTAGTAACACATAGTATATACTGCCTCCAATTATATCCAATAGTAATGTACTAATATATTATTCTCCATGTTAAGGCTCTGATCACTTTATTATCTATAGACACAGAGTTGTGGTTTGTGGCTAATTTGAATATGTAAATAGCTTGATGATGTCACACGGAATCCCATGAGGTCACGTTGCTTTATGACATCATGTTGTTACCGGCTTCATGGAAATAGAATGCGAAAACCATTTGTGTTTCTTCACCGATTACTGGGAAGAGGCGATTTTTTTTTTTGCTCTGTTCATTGGGAATATGAAGCGTACAATAAAGATTAACCGCGAGATGTGGCGCACTACGAGTAGTGCGGAGCCGCCAGCACCTCGCAGGAGGCAGCCTCCTGTCACCATTCTGGAGAGCGCGGATGAGAATCGGGAGCCCCCCACAACGTCCGCTGGGCCCCAGATAGATCGGACCTCCCGGAAGACCCTGAAGAGGAGGAGGGTGGATGATTCTGGGTCAGACCACCCTGTGGCCAAAAGGCCTAGGCTGGACCAGGACCTAAAGGAAGAAAGCAGCGGCCGGGAGCAGACCCCACGTAAGGCCCTGAAGAGGAGGAGAGCAGAGGATTCAGGGACCGACCACCCAGTGGCCAAAAGACCTAGGCTGGACCAGGACCTAAAGGAACAGCGCCATCTCTCAACCAAAATAATTGGAATTGTAGATTGAATCGTAATTTGTTCCTGAAAAATCCAAATCTGCAATAAAAACAATGAGGGTTAATATTTAAGATTTTAAAGTTTTTCCTCACCCCCAGAAGAGGGGTGATGGCGAGTAAGGTATGAGTATTATATCATTAGTAAGATTTTTGAAAAATATTTAACAGATATATTTTCAGTTTTTCGTTTTGATGTGTATTTTGCTAGTTATTCCACCATCCCGACTATTTCATTACACCCTGTATATAGGACTGAGCCCAATTATTCCCAATATCATTGTATTCATTATTAATTCTCCATATTACGGCTCTGATCACTTTATTATAGACACAGGGATGTGGTTTGTGGCTAATCTGAATATGTAAATAGCTTAGTGATGTCACACGGAATCCCATGAGGTCACGTTGCTTTATGACACCCCGTTGTCACCGGCTTCATGGAGATAGAATGCGAAAACCATTTGTGTTTCTTCACCGATTACTGGGAAGAGGCGATTTTTTTTTGCTCTGCTCATAGTAAATTTAAAGCTTGCAAAAAAGTTAAAACGTGAGTTGCGGGTCGATAGGAGGAGCGAGGAGGGACCCGCACCTCGCAGGAGGAGCGCTCCAGTGAGTATCCTGGAGCGTAGTGATTGGATTATGGAACCCCCCACAACATTGGCTGGATTCCAGAAAGATCGGACCTCCCGGAAGAACCTGAAAAGGAGGAGGGCGAAGGATTCTAGGTCAGACCACCCAGTGGCCAAGAGACCAAGACAGAGTCCAAACCTACAACCAGAAAGATGCGGCCGGGATAAGACCCCTCATAGGAACCGGAAGAGGAGGAGACCCCAAAAGTCATCTGGGTCTGAGCATCCCCAGGCCAAAAGACCAAGGCTCAGTCATGACCTAGAAGCAGGTACCAGAGGCAGGGAAAAGACACCCCTCAAGAATCTGAAGAGGAGGAGACCCCAAGAGTTATGCGGGTCTGAGCATCCCCAAGCCAAGAGACCGAGGCCAAGCCTGAGCCTAGGAGCAGGTAAGAGCTGCTGGGATATAGATAGAAGTATGATCCCAAATTACAATGTACATTACTGGTCTCCTTCTATGAGCCCCCACAAGGCTCCATTCAAGGTGCATCCCCCCCTGAAGTTGCTGGTCTTTAAAGGACACCTGTCATCAGGTCTCTGCCACTAGTCCTGTCACCTCTTCCTGTTGGAGCAGCTCACAAGGATCCCATCCCAGCCTTTATCTAGTTATTTCATACATTAATCATTGTAAAATCATCTATTTTTTATCATGTAAATGAGGCTGGTCACATGGTCAGAGGCAGTGATGTCACCCCTGTTACCCCTCCCCTCTCCTCCTCCTGCTCATGTCTGTGTGTAATGTATAGTAAAGCTTGGCTAGTGTGTGTGCTGCATCTGCTGACATGCTGCATCCTCCTAATATACAGGTGAGAGACACAGACATCAGCTACACAAGTACCTGACATGTTCTGCTGTAACATGGCTGCAGCCTGGAGCTGCTGTATCTCTCCTATACACACACACATGCACACACAGGCTGCAGGGGGCGCCAGCACCAGGAAGCACATCATTATACAGCCTCACATCATTATACAGGCTGTCAGTCATGCACTGGGGGTGTGGCTGTGCCTCCCACTCATGAATAGAGTGGACAGCTTGAATATGCTAATGCTTCATTGGACATTTCACAGGTCATTTGCATACAGCTTTAGGACCTCATTGCTTAGGTTTACAGGCATGTAGAGGGACAATGAAGGGATAGAGGCAATGCTCTCTAATGGCAGTTTATGAAAATATATTTAGTTTAGGGGGGTTATTTTGCATGACGGGTTCTCTTTAAACATATGACACAAAAAGTACAGCATGAAAGGATATGTAAATTTATATTTTATTATTATCATTATTATTATCATATTATTTTATATATTATCTATTGACATGTTATGGTTTGTGGCTAATTTGAATATGTGATGTCACACGGAATCCCATGAGGTCACGTTGCTTTATGACATCACGTTGTCACCGGCTTCATGGAAATAGAATGCGAAAATCATTTGTGTTTCTTCACCGATTACTGTGAAGAGGCGATTTATTTTGCTCTATTCTTTGCGAATATGAAGCGTACGATAAAGATTAACCACTGCACCAGCAGCAGAATAGTGAGTGCAGCTCTGGAGTATAATACATGATGTAACTCAGGATCAGTACAGGATAAGTAATGTCATGTATGTACACAGTGACTGCACCAGCAGTCACTGTGTACATACATGACATTAGACATATGGGAAATGTTATTCGGCAAGTTATTTAGGTGGTAAATCGATCTGCCTGGAAACGCGGTGATTTCGAATTACGAAAATGGCAAATTTTTCTAAAAATTCGCCATTTTTTTATTTTTTTTGTAAATAAACGCAAAACTTATCAGCCAAAATTTACCACTAAAATGAAGTACAACATGTGGGGAAAAAACAATCTCAGAATCGCTTTTATAAGTAACAGTGTTCAAAAGTTATAATCATATAAAGAGACGCAGCTCAGAATACAAAAAATCGGCCTGAGCCTTAAGCTACACAATGGCTGCGTCCTTAAGGGGTTAAAGGCTACAAGCCCACTATACTAAAAGAAAATGCGGCTGAGCTACAAAACCAGAGAAACCAAGTACAAGGCGGAGAGCAGCCATGACACTGTAGCCTCGCACAGCCCCGGACAGATCTATGGGGGTCCCGAACAAGGTCCATTAGCAGTAAAATGAAAAGAGCAGAAAGCGCAGGAATAAAGGCTGGAAACACTTTCTCCTTAGAAAACCTTAATGTTCCCTTCCCTGCCCGCAGCAGAACACGCGGGGGTGCCGCGCGGCATCATCAGCGCCGCAGACCGGACCTGGACTGACTCTCAGCGGGGGATACAGGAGTCCTCTCACCTCTCTGAGGTCTGGGCCACGGGGGTCCGGAGAACATCCAGAACTTTATTATTTACTTTTTATATAATATATGTTAAAAAATATAGGAATGGATAAAAAGTCCAGAGGCCTTCATAATCATTACACCAGATCGCACTGGCTGCAGCAGGAGCTCTCCCCACCCTGATCTGTCTGCAGCAGAGCTCTCTCCCCTGATCTGTCTGCAGCAGGAGCTCTCCCCCTGATCTGTCTGCAGCAGGAGCTCTCCCCCTGATCTGTCTGCAGCAGGAGCTCTCCCCCTGATATGTCTGCAGCAGGAGCTCTCCCCCTGATCTGTCTGCAGCAGGAGCTCTCCCCCTGATCTGTCTGCAGCAGGAGCTCTCCCCCTGATTGTCTGCAGCATGAGCTCTCCCCTCTGATCTGCTGCAGCAGGATGCTCTCCCCCCTGATCTGTCTGCGCAGGAGCTCTCCCCCCTGATACTGCTGCCGAGTGAAGCTCTCCCCCTTATCTGTCGCAGCAGGAGCTCTCCCCCCTGATCTTTCTGAGCATGGATCTCTCCCCCCCTATCTGTCTGCAGGTCAGGAGCCTCCCCTCCCCCTGATTTTTGTCTGCACAGCAGCTCTCCCCCTGATCTGTCTGCAGCAGAGAGCTCTCCCCCCCTGATCTGGTCTGCAACAAGAGCTCTCCCCTCTGATCTGCTCTGGCTGCAGCAGGAGCTCTCCTCCCTGATCTGTCTGCAGTCAGGAGCTCTCCCCTCCCCCTGATCGTTCTGCAGCAGGAACTCTCCCCCGATACTTGTCTGCATCAGGAGCTCCTCCTCCCTGATCTGTCTGTACAGGAGCACTACCATAGAGTCATTCCCGCAAAAGTAATCATACAGTGGTGAGGGGGAAGTGCTCCTGGCACATTTGTAAAATTCGGTAAGCTACAACAACACCCTCTGTCATTAGCATAATTCTAAAGTTGAATTTAGAAGGAATAGGCCATGGATATCATATAAAGTACCTACGTCCGGTGCCTTGATTTATGAGTACATGTCCCTGGGTTTATCATATTTTTGGATTGTAGATGGAATAACTTCTTAAAAAGTGAATTAATGGAGCACGCAAAAAAATTGGTGCCCTCTGCCAGAGCCAGTGCGGGGGCGCCACATTAATGAAGACCAGGGGGGTCGTTTACTATAGGCCCGATTCGCGTTTTCTCCTTCTGACGTGTTACCCGAATATTTCCGATTTGCGCCGATTTCCCCTGAATTGCCCCAGGATTTTTGGCGCACGCGCATCTGGCTGGGCCAACGCAACCGACTCGGATTCGGGAAACCCGCCGCAATTTACACAAAAAATCTGTTGCGAGCTGCCTTTCCGTTCACCGGCTAACGGAGCCCGCTCTATTTACTCCGATCGTTTTCCGATTGCTTTTAGCGCTGCCATGATCCGAGAGAGAAAGAAGGAAGCTCCACCTGGTGGCGTGGCCACCAAGAAACGCGCCGCTGGATCGCGAATGGACCGGGTAAGTACATCTGCCCCCATCGTGTCTCAGTTTTGTATGAATCTGCGCGCCCCCTGCACACTCCACAGAACTGCACATAGTAGCAGATCTGCACTAGTTTGATAATGCTACACACATGTTTCTTGTTGAATACCACGTCAGTCATATAAACAGAGGAAGGGGCTGTAGTCTATTTTGGTAGAGAGAGCACAGAGGCCACGAGTTGGTGAGACAATTGTTTCACATTGTAAATAGGACTGTTTGCCTGTGTAGAATAACTTTTTGTACATGTAAATAATGTGGACGCCCCTGCAGCAGCTAGGGTAGGGCAAGCTTCTGTCGGTGCTCTGGAATCATCACCCATTAGCTTTTATATTGTTAGTGTAAAGTTTGGACATTATCGCCCCCGCTGCACTGTAGCTAATTTTGTGATCCTAATATATGCTGATTATTTCATACTAAGTAACTTCCTACTCCTGCTTAAAGGCATGGAATCTGACCTTAAAGCCCATGTTTAGGGTGTCTTGATTTTGGGCCTGCAGTGGTCGCTGTTGCATTTGGGTCTGGATATTGAACAAAACTCATTGCAATATTCCTGAAACCTTGATCGTGCGCTCCTAGAGGATTACAGAATTGGGAGGATGCCCGCAGGCCCCCATCTGCTCCCGTCATGACGAGCTCTCCTCGATTCCTTAGATCAACGATACAGCCTAAAAAGAAAAATGAATGTGCCCGAGGTTTCCCGAAAACAGAGTAATGACACGACTGTATGAAAATTCTAATGAAGCTGCAATTCTATTTACCAATACAAGAGATGGGCTGCGGCCGCTCCTGCGCACCATGGCCCGGGCGCGTGGGCTCACAGATTTGATTCTGTTATGGCATTCCCAGAGCCCCTGCTTCCTTCTGCCCTCGCAGGCGCACCCTCCACGTTAACAACATTTCCACAGATTATATCTCCATAAAACCTAAAGTGACTTTGCAATCTTTGTTTTCACTTCTCCATGATTACATATTGGCCACAGGAATCTGCGCCGCCCCCTGCCACACTCACAGGAAACTGCACTAGTACAGACTGCACTAATTATGATAAATGTTGGGCCAATGTGTCCTACTCCATGTCACCACCAGAGCTGCGTCCAGGGACTGCATTCAAGAGTACGGGTTCATGATACATAACGGGCATTGAGAAAGGCAGTTGAACAGGTTAATAATCACAACCACAAGTGGCTGGGGTCAGAAGAATGATAAACTGTGTACTGCCAAACTGCCCTCATGGGAGGACAACTTCTGGGGTTTTTCAGGGGCTCAGGTGGTCTCAATGTCGTAAGTGGAGTCAGAATCTTAGAGTCCCACCATCTGTTGGTCTTCATAGTCTCAGAGGTCTCAAGAGTACTCTGGTCTCCAGAGAGAAGACCCGAAGAAGTCATATGCATCTTAGGGTGGTCCAACTCCATAGGGAGAACGGGTATATGTACTGCAGGGTTGTGAAACTATCCGGAGCTCAGGGTCCTCAGTAGAACCCAGGATTTTGGAGATTTTAGAAGTATCAAGTGTCTTGAGATGTTACAGGGTATCTCAGGAGTCTTAATGGGTCCAGGCTTCTTAGAAAAACCCCCTTTTTCTCATAAATCTCAGGGGGCTTACGATCTCAGGGTCTTCACAGTCTCAGGGATCTCAGTTGCCTCAGGGAATCTCAGAATCATGCAATTTGAGGGGTCGCAGGGTCTCCGAGACTTTTAGGGGTCTCAGAGATCACAGCAGATTCTCTGAGATATCAGATGTCTCAGTGATAGTAAGAGTTTAGGTCTTGTTGTGGTTTTAGGTCTAGAAAGTCTCTGGCTTTAATTTGGCCTCAGAAATCTCAGGATCTTACTTCCAAATTTCTTGGGATCTTGGATATCTCCTCCAGGATACAGAGGTCCTCATGATCTAAGAATTTCAGAGATCTCAAGAATTAACAAGGTCTCGAGGGGTCTGATGAACATCCAGGGTGCAGATTAAAATAAGTTAAAATATCTCTGCAATAGACGCCCTTGCTTGTCTTGTGTGGCCCCGCAGGCCGCCATTACCATCACAGCCCATTGACATCCGAAGTCGTCTATATTATTGTAACGTCTACCTATTTGTCTCCGCACCATTGTGATGGGGCGCATAGATTGGAGAATCATAGACATTTCTCGCCCGCAGGACACGTATGATAAATCTGGCAGTGGAGAAAAACCAAAATAGACTTTGGCCCTGGAGGTGGAGGCTCCAGCGTCATCATTAACAAGGGAAATGTAAAGATAACGAACTATCTCAAAAAGTACAGCTTGTTGTGAGCCACCTATATGCCTCCTGCAATGGTCCTTAGATTATAACCACGGTTGAAGTCCCTGGTCAAAAATGTAATCTCCTTGCACTGTGTTTGCGCTTGAGTGGAGGACATTTTAGGGGACACCTTACCCCGGATACTATCCCTTCAACTCTTGCATCCTATAACTAATGTTGATCCGCTGATTCCAGGCATTTGGAATTTGTTCTCTCTAGCCTTGCTCCATTCTTAGAATCACTGCGAATTATCATCCCGGTATGGCTAATGGATAGTCTTCTTTCCTAATAGCCTGACCTCATAGAAATAGCCTAAATAGCTGATTCTCTGCGGCACGAGAGGGCTACAACAAAAAATTCCAAGTGCATGAATCAGTGGAGCTACATCTACTATAATACAAGTGTTGAGAGAGGTAAAAGATCACTTAAAGGACGTCCGCCCCATGACACCACCCCCCTTCACAACCGCCTTCCCATGACCGTGAATTCATCCTGCAGTGAGCGGGCCGCCTGCCTGCGTCTCCGTGATGGAAATGAAGATAATTTCATCACTAAATGGAAGATAAATGAGAGTTCAGATAAGTACAGAAACATGTGAGATGACTGAATGATCGCGTATATGCTTATTACAAGTCTAGTAATGTATAAATTATAATAAATATGAAGACTCTTTAAGTAGCCCGAGACGTCCTCCGCCGCCACTACTACCAGCCTTCTTCTCCGGGCGTCGGGCTCTTTGATCTGGTGGAGTTACGGATCTAAAAATAAACTTTGTATGATTTCTTTTCAGGTAGAAATGGATACAATGGAGCGTTCTTAAAGGGGCACGAAACATTACAGTTGGAAGAAAAACAGATACGTTTTGCCATAAAGAGATCCCACAAACCTGCACCAGGCTGTAAAACTTGGGATTGCAAATTAGAATGTTCATTTGAGCGAGCTGAACTGCAATCACGACACACAACCATGACGTTGTGGTCTTAAATTAGGGCTGGAGTTTTGTAATCAATTACAAACTTGATAATTGCAGGCCCATGAGCTCAGGATTACCATTGGAAAAAGTTTGTATTGCATATTATAAGGATACACGAATAGGAGTGCAGCTCTGGGTATATACGGAGTACTCATGTCAGTACATGATATAATGCATGTATGTACCGTGACTGGCACCAGCATAGGTGATGCAGCTCTGGATTATAATACAGGATGTAACTCAGGATCAGTACAGATAAGTAATGTCATGTATGTACACAGTGACTGCCTAGCATAGAATAGTGAGTGCAGCTCTGGGGTATACAGGATGTAACTCAGGATCGTACAAGATAAGTAATGTCTTGTATGTTACACAGTGACTGCACCAGCACAGAATATTGAGTGCACAGCTCTGGATGTAAAACAGATGAACTCAGGACAGTACAGGATAAGTTAATTCATGTATGTACACAGTACTGCAACCAGCGCAGCAAATAGTGAGTGCAGCTCTAGAGTATAATACAGATGTAACTCAGATCAGTACAGGATAAGTAATGTCATGATGTACACATGTCTCACCAGCCAGAATAGTGAGTGCACTCGGATTAATAATACAGGTTAACTCAGGATCAGTACGGATAAGTAGTCATGTATGTACACATGACTGCACTGCAGCAGAATAGTGAGTGCAGCTCTGGGTATAATACAGTGATTTAACTCAGGATCAGTACAGGATAAGTAATGTCAGTATGTACATGTGACTGCCACCCACAGAATAGTGAGCGCAGCTCTGAGTATAATACAGGATGTAACCAGTCGTACAGGATAAGTAATGTCTAGTATGTACACAGTGATGCCCACACCCAGAAATAGTGAGTGCAGCTCGGAGTATATACGGATGTAACTCAGGATCAGTACAGGATAAGTAATGTCATGTATGTACACATGACTGCACCACAGCAGAATAGTGAGTGCAGCTCTGGAGTATAATACAGGATGTAACACAGGATCAGTAGAAGGATAAAGTAATTATGTATGTACACAGTGGACTCACCAGCAGCAGAATAGTGATGTGTATGGCCCACTCAGTAGAGCATCCCAACCATAATGCTTTATCCTCACTCTAGTCAATTCATGTTGTTTGCCCAGTTCTATAGTTCAGTTTCAAGGTGGTCTAGGTTAAAAGGGATCCTGTCATCAGGGCCACTCTTTTCACTACAGAAGGTTACATAAGCCCATCACAGCTGCAGTGCAATTGTTTCTTTGCTTCTCTAAGCATTTGCATTACAAATTGTGTGTAGTATGGTGAAAGTAGGTCCCTGTGACAGTTCCCTTTAAAAACCCTTATTTAGCCTCCCTATACTGACTTTGTGGTATTGCAAGCTGTAATATTCTATCTGCCAGGGTTGGCAATTATATCAGTTGGTTATATATATATTGTTAAGCCTGATATCTTGAGCCCAGTGATTGGTCGATGCCTGGAAGGGCCTCCAGATGGCTGAATTCCATGCGTTCGAGAGTTACATCAGAGCTGTGTACGAGAGACTAGCCAATTGTTAGTTTGCCTCACTAATGTGTCAGGCGGACAACACATTCATGAAGACCGGCTCTGATCTTCATAATTGTCGCCCACTGCAACCCCGAGGTGTCAGAAAATGTGTGCAACCGTTTCAATTGGCTCCGTGAGATTGATGCAAATACACTTGGAACACCCCTTTGGTGGCACAGGATTTGTGGTTGCGGCATGCATAGGCAGCTGCGGTCACAATAGTAGTGCAGACACTTCATAAATACATGGCAACCAGTTTGCGCATTATTTATGTGCATCTATGGGCCAGAATTCTGGCACAGACTGCAAAGTAATCTGGGCCTGCTTTAGTTTATGTTCATAACCTCTTTCTTCACTTGTGCATCCCTTCTGCCTCTAACATCCGGTGGCCTGAACATGCCACGTTCATAGGCCTCAGAATCACCTTTCTTTCCCCATACGGATGCTCGGTTTGAACTGCAGAATTTCTTGACCATGTCTACTCCTAAATGCATGAGTTCCGCCATGTGATTGGCTGATTTAAAATTAATGTTAACGAGCAGTTGGACAGGTGTACCAATAAGTGGCCGTGAGTGTATATTTCAGTGTGTGTACCAAGGGATAGCTAGATGATAGTTTCAAGAAAGCACAGCACTCCATGTAGAATCAAGCAGGGTGATCTTTATTTTCAAAGTGTGACCATCCGGTGAGGCAGCTTTCACCTTTTTCAAGGCATAAACGATAGTGACCATCACGTGATATAATAGACAAAAGAAATACAGTGTGCTGCCTTGGTTTTCCTTGGTTTATAGAAAGAAGATATGAGGAGATATATAGACTATGGCTAGATAGATAGATAGATAGATAGATGATATGAGATAGGAGATAGATCGCTAGATATATAGATATTAATAGCTAGATCGCTATGAGATCACGTCGCTCGATCGCTCTGCGCTACGGCCCTAGATCGGCATCCTCGGCGCTCGCTCGCTCCTAGGCCTCGACTCTTCGCTTAGATCGCTCGCTTTGCGCGCTCGCTTCGCTCGCTCGCTGCTCGCTCTCGCTCTCTCGCTCGTCGCTCGCTTCTGCGCTCTCTCGCTCTGCTCTGCTGGCTCGCCCTCGCGCGCTCGCTCGCTCGCTGCTCCTCGCTCGCTCGCTGGATCGCTCTCGCTCGCTCGCTGGCTCCTCGCCTCGCTCGCTGCTCGCATCTGCGCTCGCTCGCTCGCTGGCTCGCTCTGCGATCACCTCGATCTATCTCTGGATCGATCGCTCGCTAGCTGCTAGATACTCGCTCGATAGATACGTCGGGACACTTCCAACCAGCACCATCCACGCCATCGCAGTGTGGTGCAGGCACCAACCAGGCTTTCGGTCCTCCCGATGTAGGTACTTGAAACTAGGCCGCACTCCAAGGTATTTTTTTTTTCCGTGAAAAATTGTGTTCTTTATTCCTTTAGAGTACATTAAAGTACATAAGCACGACGTTTCGCTCCAGGATCCTTTGTTCAAGCCAATGAAGACAGTGGAGCCATATATATACCAAACAGAGTGATCCACATGATTAGGTAGCCCCTCCCCCCCTAATTTTTGCATATCCCTTAAATTTACAAACATGATAGGCATTAAATATCCACAAAATCATCATAATAGATACATAGTGAAGTGCATGTGCTGTGGCACAGTAAATACCATTGGATTTACAATACACATCAAGATTGTGTCTTATAAGTGCTAAGTGCAGTGTTTACCATCAAAACAATGACAAAATATTCCAGGATCTCACCATCCCATCCACGCACTGTCAGATGGAAATGCCAGCCTGGAGCGCGCCTAACCTCCGGGCGTTATAAACGCACATATGAACGCAAGCAAATAGGTGTCTGCGGCATGACCCCGAATGCTGCATAACCGTTTCTGCAACGACCAACGTCCTAATGCCTGCTGTCACTCATATTACTATAACTCAGTCGGTGTAATGGCAAAGCGGGGTACATTGTAATTAGATGCGTGTGTGAACGCGTGAATAGATGAGGGTCAATGCACAAAAAAGGGCATTATTATTTCTACACAGATTCCCCGAGCCTTTTAGTGTCCGAGGGCCAATAATGGCCAATAAAGAGGAGGTAACGGGTCAGTTCCCTGCGTATCAGGAGACAAGAACCCACGGGCATCAATCCATCCGGACTCCTGCATGCATCCAATTACTTGTCATGGGATACGGATCCGGTGCCACGACTACTGACTCCCCATGTTACCCTACACAGGAAAGCCACTCCTCCCTTGGCACACTCCTATGACCACTGGGTACTAACTGGTACCCGTGGTACCTTTATTTACTTAAGGTAAATTGTACAGAGTGACACAAGGTGAAGCATTAGGTGGTGGGATTGGGTGAAGGTTTTGTTTTATAATGCTGATTGTGTGGTGTGTGTGTGGCTGGGCCAGGAGATTTTTGTAAGTCTCTTTTAGTTTGTATTATTGTTTTGTTATTATTATCATTGTTTTGTTTTGCCAGAAGTTATGGCTTGATTTATGTTTATTGTTGTAATGTTTTTCATTTTTATATATAAAATAAAATATTTACAGGATGTAACTCAGGATCAGTACAGGATAAGCAATGTCATGTATGTACACAGTGACTGCACCAACAGCAGAATAGTGAGTGCAGCTCTGGGGTATAGTACAGGATGTAACTCAGGATCAGTACAGGATAAGTAATGTCATGTATGTACACAGTGACTGCACCAGCAGCAGAATAGTGAGTGCAGCTCTGGGGTATAATACAGGATGTAACTCAGGATCAGTACAGGATAAGTAATGTCATGTATGTACACAGTGACTGCACCGGTAGAATAGTGAGTGCAGCTCTGGAGTTTAATACAGGATGTAACTCAGGATCAGTACAGGATAAGTAATGTCATGTATGTACACAGCGACTGCACCAGCAGCAGAATAGTGAGTGCAGCTCTGGAGTATAATACTACATATTTGTCTCCGGCACCATTGTGACGGCATTAGATGGAAGAATTCATAGAACATTTCTCCCCCAGGACACGTAGTGATAAATCTGCAGTGGAGAAAAACCAGAAATAGACTTGGGCCCTGGAGGTGGAGGCTCCCAGCGTCATCATTATACAAAGGGAATGTAAAGGATACGAAACTATACTCAAAAAGTACAGCTTGTTGACCACCTATATGGCCATCTGCATGGCCTAGATTAACCACGGATGAAGTCCCTGGTCAAAAATGTAATCTCCTTGACTGTGTTTGCAGCCTTGAGTGGAGGAGCATCTTTAAAGGGGAACACTTACCACCTCTATCAACTTCAACTCTTTGCATCCTATAATAGATGTTGATTCGCTGATTCCGGGGCAGTTGGAATTTTTTCTCTAGCCCTTACCATTCTTGAGAAATCACTGCAGGAATTATCAGATCCCGGTATGCTAATTAGGATCTCTTCCTAATAGCCTACCTCATAGAAAATAGCCTAAATAGCTGATTGCTCGGGCACGGAGAGGGCTAGAAAAAAAATTCCAAGTGCATGGGAATCAGTGGAGCTACATCTACTGAATAATACAAAGTGTTGAAGATGGTAAAAGATCACTTTAAGGAGCGTCCGACCCATGACACCACCCTTCACCGCCTTCCATGACACGTGATGCAATCCTGCAGTGAGCGGGCGCCTAGCCTGCGTCTCCGTGATGGAACATGAAAGATAATTTCACTAATGGAAGATAAATGGAGAGTTCAGATAAGTAGCGGAGAAATCAGTGAGATGATGAATGGGATCGCGTAAATGGCTTATTACAAGTCTAGTAATGTATAAATTATAATTACATATGAGACTCTTTAATAGCCCGAGACGTCCTCCGCCCACTACTGCCGCTTCTTCTCGGGGCTCGGGCTCTTTGATGTGATTACGGAGCTAAAAATTAACTTTGTATAGATTTCTTTTTCAGGTAGGGAAATGGATACAAGGAGCGTTCTTAAAGGGGCACGAAACATTAAAGTTGAGAAAACAGATACTTTTGACCATAAAGAGATCCCAAACCTGCACACAGGCTGTACTGGGATTGCAAAGTAGAAAATGTTCATTTGAGCGACGCTGAACTGCAATCAGCAACACAAACCATGACGTTGTGGGTCTTAAATTAGTGGCTGGAGTTTTGTAATCAATTACAAACTTATAATTGCAGAGCCCATGAGCTCAGGATAACATTGGAAATGTTTCTGTATTGCATATTATAAGGGTAAACAGAATATGGAGTGCAGCTCTGGGTATAATACGGATGTAACCCGATCAGTACGATCTAAGTAATGTCATGTTATGTACCCAGTGACTGCACCAGCAGAATAGTGAGTGCAGCTCTGAATTATATACAGGATGTAACTCAGGATCTTACAGGATAAGTAATGTCATGTATGTACACAGTGACTGCGCTCTAGCAGAATAGTGAGTGCAGCTCTTGGGGTAATACAGGATGTAACCTCAGGATCAGTACAGATAAGTAATGTCTGTATGTAACACAGTGACGTGCACCAGCAGCAGAATAGTGAGTGCAGCTCTGGGGTATATACAGGATGTAACTCAGGATCAGTAAGGATAAGTAATTCATGTATGTACACAGTGACTGCAACCCGCAGCAGATAAGTGAGTGCAGCTCTAGAGTATAATCAGGATGTAACTCAGGATCAGTACAGGATAAGTAATGTCATGTATGTACACATGACTGCACCAGCAGAATAGTGAGTGCAGCTCTGTAGTATAATACAGGATGTAACTCAGGATCAGTACAGGATAAGTAATGGTCATGTATGTACACATGACTGCACTTGCAGCAGAATAGTGAGTGCAGCTCTGGGTATAATACAGGTGTTAACTCAGGATCGTACGATAAGTATTTCAGTATGTACATAGTGACTCCACCCAGCAGAATAGTGAGCGCAGCTCTGCAGTATATACAGGATGTAACGCAGGACAGTACAGGATAAGTAAATGTCATGTATTTGTACACAGTGACTGCCCAGCAGCAGAATAGTGAGTGCAGCTCTGGAGTATAATACAGGATGTAACGCAGGATCAGTACACGGATAAGTAATGTCATGTATGTACACAGTGACTGCACAGCAGCAGAATAGTGAGTGCAGCTCTGGAGTATAATACATGA
>WNYA01000776.1:0-18857 GCA_019512145.1 Engystomops pustulosus | reverse complement strand
TCTCCGTGATGGAACATGAAAGATAATTTCACTAATGGAAGATAAATGGAGAGTTCAGATAAGTAGCGGAGAAATCAGTGATGATGATCTGAATGGATCGCGGTAAATGGCTTATTACAAGTCTAGTAATGTATAAATTATAATTAAATATGAGACTCTTTAATAGCCCGAGACGTCTCCGCCGCCACTACTGCCGCTTCTTCTCGGGGCTCGGGCTCTTTGATTGTTGATTACGGAGCTAAAATTAAACTTTGTAATAGATTTTCTTTTTCAGGTAGGAAATGGATACAATGGAGCGTTCTTAAAGGGGCAGGAAACATTAAAGTTGAGAAAAACAGATAACTTTTGACCATAAAGAGATCCCAACCTGCACACAGGCTGTACATGGGATTGCAAGTGAGAAATGTTCATTTGAGCGACGCTGAACTGCAATCAGCAGACACAAACCATGAGCGGTTGTGGGTCTTAAATTAGTGCTGGAGTTTTGTAATCAATTACAAACTTTATAATTGCAGAGCCCATGAGCTCAGGATAACATTGGAAATGTTCATGTATTGCATATTATAAGGAGTAAACAGAATAGTGAGTGCAGCTCTGGGTATCCATACGGAGTACTCATGTCAGTACAGATAGTTAATGCAATGTATGTACCCGGACTGCACCAGCAATAGGTGAGTGCAGCTCTGGATTATATACAGGATGTAACTCAGGATCAGTACAGGATAAGTAATGTCATGTATGTACACAGTGACTGCGCTAGCAAGAATAGTGAGTGCAGGCTCTTGGGGTATACAGGATGTAACTCAGGATCAGTACAGATAAGTAATGTCTTGTATTACACAGTGGACTGCACCAGCAGCAGAATAGTTGAGTGCACGCTCTGGGGTATAAACAGGATGTAATCAGGATCAGTAAGGATAAGTTAATGTCATGTATGTACACAGTGACTGCACCAGCCAGCAGAATAGTGAGTGCAGCTCTAGAGTATAACTACAGATGTAACTCAGGATCAGTACAGGATAAGTAATGTCATGTATGTACACAGTACTGCACCAGCAGCAGAATGTGAGTGCACTCTGGAGTATAATACAGGATGTAACTTCAGGATCAGTAAGGATAAGTAAAGTCATGTATGTACACAGTGACGGCACTTGCAGCAAATAGTGATGCAGCTCGGGTATAATACAGATGTAATTAACTCAGATCAGTACAGGATAAGTAATGTCATGTATGTACATGGGACTGCCACCCAGCAGAATAGTGAGCGCAGCTCTGCAGTATAATACAGGATGTAACGCAGGTCAGTACAGGATAAGTAATGTCATGTATGTACACAGTGACTGCCCCAGCCCAGAAATAGTGAGTGCAGCTGGAGTATAAGACAGGAGTAATCAGGATCAGTACAGGATAAGTAATGTCAGTATGTACACAGTGACTGCACCAGCAGCAGAATAGTGAGTGCAGCTCTGGAGTATAATACAGGATGTAACTCAGGATCAGTACGATAAAGTAATTCATGTATGTACACAGTGACTGCACCCAGCAGCAGAATAGTGATGTGTAATGGCCCACTCAGTAGAGCATACAAACCATAATGCTTTATCCTCACCTCTAGTCAATTCATGTTGTTTGCCCAGTTCTATAGTTCAGGTCAAGGTGGGTCTAGGTTAAAAGGGATCCTGTCATCAGGGACCACTCTTTTCACTACAGAAGGTACAGAAGCCCATCACAGCTGCAGTGCAATTTTTCTTTGCTTCTCTAAGCATTTGCATTACAAATTGTGTGTATATGGTGAAAGTAGGTCCCTGGTGACAGGTTCCTTTTAAAACCCTTATTAGCCTCCATATACTGACTTTGTCGTGTATTGCAAGCTGTAATATTCTATCTGCCAGGGTTAGGCAATTATATCAGTTGTTTATATATATTGTTATAGCCTGATATGCATTGAGCCCAGTGATTGGTCGGATGCCTGGAATGCCTCCGAGATGGCTGAATTCCAGTGCGTTCAGAGAGTTACTCAGAGTGTGACGAGGACTAGCCAATTTTAGTTTGCCTCACTAATGTGCAGCGGACAACACATTCATGAAGACCGAGCTCTGATCTTCATGAATATGTCGCCCACTGCAACGCCCGATGTGCAGAAAATGTGTGCAAACAGTTCAATTGGCTCACGTGAGATTATGCAAATACACATTGGAACGACCCCTTTGGATGCACAGGATTTGTGGTTGCGGCATGCATAGTGCAGCTGCGCACAATAGTAGTGCAGGACACTTCATAAATACATGGGCAACCAGTTGACGCATGTATTTATGTGCAATCTATGGCAGAATTCTGGCACAGACTGCAAAGTAATCTGGGCCTGCTAGTTTATGTTCATAACCTCTGTCTTCACGTTGTGATCCCTCTGCCTCTAACATCAGTGGCCGAACATGCCACGTTCAAAGGCCTCAGAATCACCTTTCTTCCCCATACGATGCTCGGTTTGAACTGCAGGAGATTGTCTTGACCATGTCTACTGCCTAAATGCATGAGTTCCGCCATGTGATTGGCTGATTAAAATTAAGTGTTAACGAGCAGTTGGACAGGTGTACCTAATAAAGTGGCCGTGAGTGTATATGTCAGTGTGTGTAGCCAAGGGATAGTAGATGATAGTTTCAGAGAAAGCAGCAGCACTCCAATGTAGAATCAAAGCAGGGTGATCTTTATTTCAAAAAAGTGTGACCATCCCGGTGAGCATTTCACCTTTTCAAGCATAAATAACAATAGTGACCAGCACGTGATATAATAGACAAAAGAAATACAGTTGTGCTGCCTTGGTTTTCCTTGTTTATAGAAAGATAGATATGAGAGAGATAGTATAGATATGAGATAGATAGATAGATAGATAGATAGTGATATGAGATAGGAGATAGAGTAGATAGATATATAGATATCTGAATAGCTAGATTGTATGAGATAGTCGCTCGATAGGGTAGATAGATGGATAGTCGGACGACTACGATCGTCCTAGATAGTGACTTTGCTAGATCGATGTTGGGTAGCTTCGATGTCGCTGATCGTTGATGTGTGTGTTTGGTGTGTTGTGGTTGGGTGTGTGTGTTGATCGCTAGCTGGATGTTGGCTAGATAGCTGTTCGACTGACTCGCTGATCGATAGCTGCGCTCGCTCGATAGATGGATAGCTTGCGATCATCGATCATCTCTGGATGGATACGCTACGACTAGCTAGACTAGATACTCGCTAGATAGATACGATCGAGGATCACTTCCAAAACAGCACCATCCAGAATACTGCAGTGGTGGGTGCAGGCACCAACCAGGCTTTAGGTCCTCCAGAGTAGGTATTTGAAACTAGGCACGCACTCCAAGGTATTCCGTGAAAAGTGGTGTTCTTTATTCCATGTTAGAGTACATTAAAGTTACATAAGCAGCGACGTTTCGGCTCCAGGGATCCTTTTTCAAGCCAAGTGAAGACAGTGGAGCTCATATATATACCAAAACAGAGTGATCCACATGATTAGTAGCCCCGCCCCCCCTAATTTTTGCATATCCCTTAAATTACAAACATGATAGGCATTAAATATCCACAAAATCATCATAAATATATACATAGTGAAGTGCATGTGCTGTGGCACAGGTAATACCATTGGATTTTACAATACAATCAAGATTGTGTACTATAAGTGCTAAGTGCAGTGTTTACACATCAAAACAATGACAAAAAATATTCCAGGATCTCACCATCCCATCCACGCACTGCAGAGGAAATAGCCAGCCTGTGAGCGCGCCTAACCTCCGGCGTTATAACGCACATATGGAAGCAAGCCAAACAGGTGTAATGCGCATGACCGAAATGCTGCTATACCGTTTCTAGGAACGACCAACGTCACTAATGCTCTGCTGTCACTCATATTACTAGAACCAGTCGGTGTAATGCAAGCGGTACATTGTAACTTAATGCGTGTGTAACGCTGAATAGATTGAGGGTCAATGGCACAAAAAAGGGCATTATTATTTACACAGAGTCGGCACTTTTAGTGTCCGAGGGCCAATAATGGCCAATGAAAGAGGAGGTAACGGGTCAGGTTCCCTGCGTATTCAGGAGACAGAACCCACGGGCATCAATCCATCACTCCTGCAGCATCCCATTACTTGTCAGGGGATACGGATCCGGTGCCACTACTCTCCCCATGTTACCCTACACAGGAAAGCCACTCCCTTGGCACATTCCTTGACCAGGGTAATCTAACTTGGTACCCGTGGAACCTTATTTATTAAGGGAAATGTACAGAGTGACACAAGGTGAAGCAGTAACTCAGGATCAGTACAGGATAAGTAATGTCATGTATGTACATAGTGACTCCACCAGCAGAATAGTGAGCGCAGCTCTGCAGTATAATACAGGATGTAACGCAGGATCAGTACAGGATAAGTAATGTCATGTATGTACACAGTGACTGCACCAGCAGCAGAATAGTGAGTGCAGCTCTGGAGTATAATACAGGATGTAACTCAGGATCAGTACAGGATAAGTAATGTCATGTATTGTAATCATATCTTTATGTATTTTGATAGTAGCAGCAGGACTGTGAACTATACATTTATATTCTGAGGTATGGATTCTTCAAGTGTACTGGGGGCATGTCCTCACACTGCTGTGCTCTGTTCTCTCTGTAGCCAAGTGTTAGATATTATCACTAGAGATATGTGTAATCATATCTTTATGTATTTTGTTAGTAGCAGCAGGACTGTGCAATGTGGATTGATACTTCAGCATTGTAATATCTCCAAACATACTGATTCTTCAAGTGTATTGGGGGCATGCCTACACACTGCTTTGCTCTGTCCTCTCTGCAGGTAATGTTGGGTATTGTCCCTAGATAGATGTGTATTTATACCTTTGTGTATATTTTTAGCAGCAGCAGGACTGTGATATAGCATCCCTGTTCTCAGAGTTACAATCCTGCAATGGACTTTACACAGAGCAGAGGGGAGATGCAGTTGTGCAGAGCACAGCAGTGTGAGGAGATCCCCAGTGCACTTGGAAAAGCTAAAATCCTGGAACTTAATCTTAAATCCATTATTTGGGTATATATATATATATATATATATATACAGGCGGTCCCCTACTTAAGGACACCCGACTTACAGACAACCCATAGTTACAGACAGACCCCTCTGACCTCTGGTGAAGCTGATAGATATGAGATAGATAGATAGATAGATAGATATGAGATAGAAGATAGATAGATAGATAGATATGAGATAGATATGAGATAGATAGATAGATATGAGATAGATAGATAGATAGATAGATATGAGATAGATAGAGTTCATATCTAGGACATGGGTGAAGAATCCATAATACACACAGTTTACTATCTATGTCATTGTAGTAAACTCCACTGACGTCGGTCACAGACACGGCACAGCAGGTCACAAGGCGTCACGCTCATGATATCAGTTATCAGTTCTGTGTAATAAATCACAAATTACAGACATAATTACATCGCGATGACGCAGAGTGAGATAATGTGATGGGAAATCCTTGTATCAGGTGGTGACACGTCCTGTGCAGCCGTGTCCCCATTATAGCTGCTCCTAGTGATATTATTTTTAGTACAAATTATGTATGAAAGATAAATAGATATTTGCCACATGCACTTGGTATGTACTGCCACTGCTGTGCTCTGTGCTATCTGCAGTCAGTGTTATGTATTGTCCCTGGAGATCTGTGTCATCAGACCTCTGTGTAGGTTGTTAGTAGCAGCAGGATTTCGAAATATACATTTATATTCCGAGGTATGGATTCTTCAAGAGCACTGGGGGCATGTCCTCACACTGCTGTGCTCTGTTCTCTCTGTAGCCAGTGTTCGATATTATCCTTAGAGAGACGTGTAATCATATCTTTATGTATTTTGATAGTAGCAGCAGGACTGTGAAATATACATTGATATTCCGAGGTATGGATTCTTCAAGTGTACTGGGGGCATGTCCTCACACTGCTGTGCTCTGTTCTCTCTGTAGCCAAGTGTTAGATATTATCACTAGAGATATGTGTAATCATATATTTATGTATTTTGTTAGTAGCAGCAGGACTGTGCAATGTGGATTGATACTTCAGCATTGTAATATCTCCAAACATACTGATTCTTCAAGTGTATTGGGGGCATGCCTTCACACTGCTTTGCTCTGTCCTCTCTGCAGGTAATGTTGGGTATTGTCCCTAGATAGATGTGTATTTATACCTTTGTGTATATTTTTAGCAGCAGCAGGACTGTGATATAGCATCCCTGTTCTCAGAGTTACAATCCTGCAATGGACTTTACACAGAGCAGAGGGGAGATGCAGTTGTGCAGAGCACAGCAGTGTGAGGAGATCCCCAGTGCACTTGGAAAAGCTAAAATCCTGGAACTTAATCTTAAATCCATTATTTGGGTATATATATATATATATATATATACAGGCGGTCCCCTACTTAAGGACACCCGACTTACAGACAACCCATAGTTACAGACAGACCCCTCTGCCCTCTGGTGAAGCTTTCTATATGTTACTATAGTCCCAGACTGCAATGATCAGCTGTAAGGTGAGTGGTCAGGTAGAGTTGTGTACATGTTCCTAAGTCGGCTAACCTGGGGTCCACACCTCTAATCAGGACAGTATGGGAACTAGGCCAGGCCAATATGGCAGCAGTGGTCAGGTAGAGTTGTGTACATGTTCCTAAGTCGGCTAAGGGGGGGGGGGAGCTGGGAAGCATCTGTGTGTAAATCTCAGACATCCCCTTTAACTACAGGGTTGTCATGTGATCCGTCTTATCCAATCAGCTGTGATGTCACATTGCAGTCGTGTCGGGTGCTGTTACCTTGTCGTACACATTGATCTCCCCGTGCTCCTCGTGCCCGTGGCCGGGGGGGGCGCTGTGCCGGACATTAATGGGGGTCGTGGCCTCGGCCCGGGGGCCGGTGTGGAGCCTGAAGCCCGGGGCCGCCCGCAGGATCCCCGCAGCCCGGGACAGCCTCAGCGCCCGCACACACAAGGGCATCGCCATCTTCTCCTGCCCCGAGAGGAGACACAGGAAACAGCGGAAGAGGCGGGCGCCTGTCACTCTCCACCAATCAGCGAGCAGGACACTGTAACCGCTGGCGCTATTAAGCCAATCAAACAAGACGCATGGAACGCTAAAAGGGGCGGTACTTGTGTGTCCTCTGACCAATCAGATCCCGCAGTTCTATTTGTTAGCCGGATTGACCAATCGGATTGCATCTTTGTGTCGGCGCCATCTTTACTCCGGGCAGCCGTCCTTATAAAGTGGAGATGACAGCATTGGTAACTATGGAGACGTTGCCGGGCAGGTGAAGATGGCGGAGCTGAACGAGCATCACCGCGCCGAGGTCCTGAGTTACATGCGGTTCGCGCAGTCCAAGCGGCAGCTGCGGCTGAAGAGCGTGGCCTCGTGCTTCCAGGACGTGCGGGAGGGCCGGCTGCTGGAGGACACGTACACGGCGGAGGAGGTGGCGGAGCTGCTGTGCGGCCTGCAGGCGGTGGTGCTGAGTGAGCTGGAGCTGGAGCTCATCAACTCTGCGCACAGCAATGTGCTGGTGCTGCAGCAGCTCTTCTCCCAGGCCCAGCACTGGCACCTGCGGCTGCACACCGACATCTCCGAGCTGGAGAACCGCCATCTCCTGGAGCAGGTGGCCGAGCTGGAGAAGAGCCAGGAGCCGGGGGCCACGGCTGGGGGCCCCGCACACAGCAAGCCGCGCCTGGTGCCCCTGAGCGATGGCGGTTCCTCCACCGACCTTCTCCATAGTCAGATCGGCCGACTCCAGGAGGAGAACGACAAACTGCGAGCGCGGCTCCGCACCCTGGAGACACAGGCCACCGCCGCCCTGGATGACAAGCGCCGCGCCGAGCTTGCCCTCCAAGAGCTGCGCAGCCAGGCCCCACCGCCGGCACCGGACACCGCGCATGATGTCTCCCACCTGGAGGACACAGTGGCCAACCTCAAGATGGAGATGGAGAAGACCCTAGGAGACCACACGGCCAGCCAGAAGAACCTGGAGGAGAACCTGACCAAGACCAAGCACGAGCTCCTGAGGGTCAACGAGCAGCTGGCCATGGCCGAGCAGGAGCTGGAGAAGAAATTCCAGGAGACCGGCGCCTACAGGAACATGAAGGACATCCTGACCCGCAAAAACGAACAGATCAAGGACCTGCGCCGCAAGTTATCAAAGTACGAACCAGAAGACTGAACCGCAACCAAAACCTTTCCGACCCAAAGATTTGGCTCCGTCCTGAGCCACAATCCTTATTACTCCTAGTTATTAGTAGAGTCCTATAGTTATTTCCCTTGTTGGACCATTCGACTTGTGTCCCAGAATTTCCAGGCTTCACAGAAGAATTATTGGTTATAGACGGCCTCAGGCTGGAGAAACCTTCTAGGAAGTGATCTATGGGGCACGCTGGGAGTTGTAGTTACCACAGATCTGATCTCACTAAATACATGTACTTGGGATTCTCCGGAGACTTGAGGGTCGGCCTCTACATGTACTTGGACTTTCTGGACAGAACTCTTGTTGTGAAGGTTTTTTTCAGGGACCTCCTTGCACCTTCCTGACCTGGGACGACCTCCTGGCTCCTGTATCACGGCTCCTTGTTACCAGTCACCACCACAAGCAAATATCGGCATCTTTTGTTGGCCTTGTTGAGTTGTTTATATTGTGTTTAGTTATGTTCTCGCCTGCTGTCACTTGTGGTGGTCTCGCCCACCCCCGGACCACTTCTTGTATCCAGTTCCTCCTGTCCAGCCATATACTAAACTGTTAGATCCTTATATTATATTTCTTTTACCATTATTAAAACTGGTTGTGTCTGATTTTTACTAAAGTCCCCAGATTTATTTATTTACCAGAACTATAAAATGGGGGAGGGGGAGTCCTAAACTAATAGAGGGTTATCTACAGGAGCGGACCTATGGTTTTCCTCTCATGAGATCTGACACCACAAGGTCCCCAACAATTTGGCTATACTTTCCTAAAAAGAAATGGGGGGCGGTAGTGCAGAGGAGGCCACTGACTCTGTGCCCTATATACTATAGGAATGGACACGGCTACAGGTCTGAATAAGTTACAGAAAAATTTAGACTGTTTTTCCGCAAGGCCTCAAAGGGGGCGCTGTCCCACACATATCATGGACTGCATGTTACCCTTATCAATTTCCCAGGCTCCCAATATCATTGCCTCTCCAGAGGGTATTTATGAATCATCGTAGTGCAGGACTCCACCAGGGAGGTCGGGGATCAGAGCATCATCAGTTTTGAGAGTCTGACATAGAGGCCTCTGATACAATTGTGCAGATCTGTAAAGCTGAAGTCAATGGGGGACATTTACTTAGTGTCGGTGTCTGCATTGGCTTTGTTACCGACCTGCTCTCGGTAAGAAGATACACATTTAATATTGTGGAGCTGTGCAGAGACATTTCTGGCGCTGAGACCATTTTCTGTCCCTGGGACCAAAATCTGTCCCGAGCACCAGAAATGTGTCCAACAGTCCCTGCTAGACCAGTTTTCTTTTGGTCTACTTTCCGCAAGTTTACAGCGCCCAAAAAGGGCTGTGACACATATTAATTGTGTCTGAGTTTCCACTCCGCCAAAGCCACGCCCCTTTTCGGAGAAGAGTCGGAGCAGACGGAAAAAGTCATTTTTTCTGGCGCCGCCAGATAATAAATAGGTCTGAGAGCAGAACATGTGGTGAGAGCGCCACAAAACTGGCGGAAACGCCATAGTAAATGTCCCCCAATGTCTAAATGTGGGATAAATATCGGCTTCTTTTGCAGGCAATGCAAGCATATATAGAGGGTACAGAAAATATTCAGACACCTTAAAATTTTTCACTCTTTCTTTGCAGCCAATTGGTAAGAGCAAAAAAGTTTTTGCTCATTAAATGTGCTCTGCACCCATCCTGAAAGAAGAAACTGAAATGTAGATATTGCTATAACTGCTTTATTAAACAGGAAAAACTGAAATCCCTTTGAGACACTCATATGCCGTCCATTTCTTTCTGATCCTTCTTGAGATGGTTCTACTCCTCCATTGGAGTCCAGCTGTGTTCAATTAAACTGATTGGACTTGATTAGGAAAGGTGCACACCTGTCTATATAAGACCTAACAATGCATGTCAGAGCACATCAGAATCATGAGGTCTAAGGAACTGCCCAAGGAGCTCAGAGACAGAATTGCGGCAAAGCACACAACCTTACAACCTGGTCAAGGTTACAAAAGCATTTCTACAGCACTCAAGGATCCCTAGAGTTTTGGCGACCAACAACTCTTCCTTGACCTGGCCGTCCAGCCAAACTAAGCAATCGTAGGTGCAATGATGGCAAAAGAGGCCCAAGATCCCTGTGTCTGAGCTCCAGAGATGCAGTAGGGAGATTGGAGTCTCCTATCACTGCAGCCTCCAGCAGTCGGGGCTTTATGGCAGAGTCTGGAAGCTTCTCCTCAGTGTAAGACATGAAAGCCGCATACAGTGTGCGAAACACATGAAGGACCCGGACTATGAGGAATAAGATTCTCTGCTCTGATGAGATGGGAGTCACCTATCACTGCAGCCTCCAGCAGTCGGGGCTTTATGGCAGAGACTGGAAGCTTCTGCTCAGTGTAAGACATGAAAGCTGCATACAGTGTGCAGAACACATGAAGGACCCGGACTACGAGGAATAAGATTCTCTGCTCTGATGAGATGGAGATTCAACTTTTTGGTGATAATTCTAAGCGGTGGAGAAAACCCGGCGCCGCTCATCACCTGCCAAATACAATCCCAGCAGTGACACATGGGGGGCAGCATCAGGCTATGGGGGAGGGATCGGACCACTGGGTGCAATGGAAAGAAAGATGCGGCCAAGTACAGAGATATCCTGGATGAGAACCTCCTCCAGAGCTCTGGACCTCAGACTGGGCCGAACCTTCCAACAAGACAATGGGGCAGATTTATCAAGCTGTCTAAAATTAAGACTGTGCTTAGTTGCCCATGGTAACCAATTACAGTTTAGCTTTCATTTTACAAGTGCTCATGAATATTTTAAAGGGGAGCAGTGATTGGTTGCCATGGGAAACTAAGCACATTCTTACTTTTAGACGGCTTGATAAATCTGCCCTAACGACCCCAGGCACACAGCTTATACCACAGCAGAGGCTTCAGAACATCTCTGTGACCATTCCTGACCGGCCCAGCCAGAGCCCGGACCTAAACCCCATGGAGCATCTCTGGAGAGACCTGAAAATGTCCTCCACCAACCTTCACCATCCAACCTGAGGGAACTGGAGAGGATCTGCAAGGAAGAGGCAGAGATCCCCAAATCCAGGGGTGAGAAACTTGTAGCATCTTCCCCAGAAGACACCTGGCTGCACCATCTCCAAAGCTTCTACTCAACACTGCGCAAAGGGGCCGAATACTCATCAACAGGGTGGGGCCGAATACGGGTGGGTGTGCCTGTCAACCAGGAAGTTGTCCGAGTGGAGCTTCTGTTCCCCTGTAAATAAATGGGCAAGGCCCAGGGCACCAGGAGGGACCCAAAAGGAGATGACATGTTTATTCTTTTATGCAGCCCCTCCCCCCGCACTCTCGCTATTTTTTCAAACTTTCGGCCAACCCCTTTAATGAGCAAAAATACAAACACTTTTTTAATCTTACCAATTGGCTGCAATGAAACAAAGAGTGAATACTTTCTGCCTGCTGTACCTGGAATTATATGTCTGTATAATATGTCTCCAGATCCCACATCCAGTAATACTCGGGCGCACAGATTCCTAAAAAAAAGTTTATTCCACACACAACACGGGACACAGAGCCGGAAACTGTACAAGTCAGAAATACAGAGGAAGAAGCCGCCGATTCTCATTCCACAGGTTTAGCGCGAGAGGCTTCTGCATTGGCCCTCAGCACCGCCCCCGGACTGGGATATGGTCTCTGCTGAAACAAGGGGCCGGCTGCCGTGGTGTCTGCACCAGTTTTGGCCTCATTTCTTTTGGGAAGTCCAGTAGACCAAGTGCCCCTAAAAACAGCAACAACATATTCAGTGATGTCATAGAGAAAGACAATAATAAAGTCATGTGAGAGATTATCACATGTCACTGCACCAGCAGCAGAATAGTGAGTGCAGATCTGGGGTATAATACAGGATGTAACTCAGGATCAGTACAGGATAAGTAATGTCATGTATGTACACAGTGACTGCACCAGCAGCAGAATAGTGAGTGCAGCTCTGGAGTATAATACTGGATGTAACTCAGGGTCAGTACAGGATAAGTAATGTCATGTATGTACACAGTGACTGCACCAGCAGCAGAATAGTGAGTGCAGCTCTGGAGTATAATACGGGGCAGTGAGGTTGTTACCTTGGAGCATCAGAATAAGCACTTGGATCCATGGGGTCGATCTCTTCCTCTTTCCTCCCTGTGAGCACAGAAGCTGTGGTTATGCTGTTGTCCATCTCTCCTCCTATCATAGAGCTACTTACCACCTCCCTCTGTACCTTTTTTAGTTTTGGGATATGGGGCGACTTCTTCCCTCCGGATGTGTCTCCTCTCCTTTACCTCCTCCCTCTCCGGCCGCTCTGGTTTCTCCGGCCGCTCCTCTGAGTCTGGGTAGAGAGTAATTCCTCCATGAATATACACAAGATGTGATAGAGGGGCAGCGGGAGGGGCGGGGCGCGTTACCTTTCGGTTTGGACATGCTCTTTACAATGACAGCGCTGGGGTCGTGTGGGGATAACCAGGACACCAACTCCGTCTCCACATTCCAGTAATACGGGAGCCCGCTGCCGCACAGGAGGAAACACACAGTCAGGACCAGACACTGAGGATGTTACTGATCTCTGAGGTCGACATCACCGCCTGCACGTCACTGCCATCACCCCCAGAGCCCGCCTGCACGTCACCACCTAAGCAGGAGGGTCTGCACTGTCACAGCGGGAGGGGGGACATGGGAGGAGAGGGTCTGCATTCCCACCTAAGGTGCACTTCAGCTGCAGCTTACCCGCTGTGCTAGATACTGGGGGTAACATGATGTGGGAGCAGGTGACACCATTTAATAACCCCTATACTGGTGTGGGTTACGTGGGACCCTTTCCCTGCCTCCAGCACCTCTCCCTTTGGAAGCCCTGACACATCACTACACAGTGTTGCTTGCGCACATCTCATCTTCATTTTCTAAGCCACTGCCTCCCACCAGCCCTAAAATATCCAAAATGCAGAAGACACACAGAACCCTCCACGTCACAGACAAGGACACAATATATCCCCGGGTGCAGGGCGCTGCACGTGCACCAGGTTTGTTCTTACCAGCTGCCTCTGCTTGGGGGGCAGAGCGGGTGGCGGGGCGCGCTCTACACCCGTCTCAGAGCCGCTGAATGAATCGTTAAAGCCATAGACCTCGCGCAGGTGTTTGTTCTTCTGCTGATAGATATGCTCATTCTGTGGCGTCTGGTAGAAAACCGAAGGTTGCGGCTCGGAGTAATCCTCCACGAAGCGCATGTATGTCATCACTGGAAGAGGGGAAACGAAGAACTGAGGACCACAGAGAGTTATTGCAACAAGACCCAAAGATCCATAAAAATGTATAAACTTGTGCATGACATTAGCTTCCTAAGGCTAAATGCATCATACTATGAGCCTTAATTGTGTGACTATACGCAGGGACCATATACAGAAGCCTTCATTCATGTATCTGGCTGTACATTGCATCAGATTGTATGACACCAGTGTAATTGTATGCAGTCCACAATGACTAGAAGGACGAGCCGCTCTTATTGTGACATCTACAATGCTCGGCTCTAAGTGACGGAGAGGAGGAAGTGAAAGGGCGGAGGAGGAGAACAGCTGCAGGTTTATATGCGTCTTCCTCAGGAGGCAGAGGAGACAGCTGGGTGGGGGGTGTAGAAGAGATCCAGACATAATGGATTGAGTTCTCCTACACTGCAGCCATGTAGCAGAGCCGACTCCACTTACTGTGCTTGTTCTTCTTCTCTGGTAGAGGAGGCGGCTTCTCTGGGATGTCATCACACTCCACCGCGCCAAAGTCTGTCAGGAACTCCGTCTGCGAGATGTTCCCCACCTGAAAGGGCGAAACAGCGGCAAAAGGAGTAGAAGAAGGAGGCAGCAGCAGGTCGTCCTCGGAGATGTTGTCGTACTGGGAGGGGTGGCGCTCGTAGCAGACGCGGGAGCCATCAGAGTTGTAGGAGACGGCGCTCCTGCGCTTCTTCTCCGGAAGGGCAGGGGGGGTTTCTAAGGCCGAGGGGTGAGAGGTTTCAGAGCTTTGGGGGGTGTTGGGAGGTAACTGAAAATTTTGTCCATGAAATGGGGAACCAGACTCTCCGAGGGATTCGGGGAGAGGACTGAGGACTCCTGTGACTTGGCCCAGCACCTGGTCTGCGCTGGACAGGTCCTGCTGCAGGAACTCGTAGTCTGGGTCATAGTTATCTGCAGAATAACAAGAATACATGTCAGCACAAAATAATCCAAGATATCACCAGCGAATGCAATCTCTTCAGCCAAGATCTACAGTTATCATTACACTTCATGGAGAGGGTCGTAACCCAACTTTCCAAAGATACGGATGGTTTAAACCCAAATAAAAGTGTCAATATAATCTTTAGCTCCATCTATTACAGTAAAGGCAGGGTGACACGTACAGGATGGGTCTTACTCAGATTAGTCTCTGCCTTCAGGAAATATCGGCAACAAGCAATATGATTGCATTCAAACTACCAGAAGTGTCACAACTCTTTCTCAGGCTCCTGAATAGTAAATGTGCCTGATCCTCCTCACCTTTACTATGGAGTAGCAGTAGGAATATACAGCCCCTGCGGGAGGGTCAATGTCAGTTATATTGCCGTTCACACAACTTTTCCAAAACCTTTTAAGTCATAGGGTCAGTCCTTCCTTAAGCCTGTCTAGTTCTGGGAAAGCTGGGTGACAGTCTGTATAGACGGAAATGGAGAGCTTATCCTCTAAAGCGCATTAGGGATTCGGAGGTGAAGGGATGATCAATGCATAATTGGAAAGATGTGCCATTCAGGGCTGTAGGAAAGCTGACTGAGCAGCGCTGCAGCACACTCCTCGGGTTTCAGTCAGTTCTCATTATATTCTTGCCAGTGGTTTTCTTAAGAAATGAGAACGTGTTATAAGATGTCACGTCGTGCAGCCGGCGATGGACTCTCAGCTGAGAAAACCACAGACAGGAAACTCCCGCTAAGAACAAAGCCAATACTGCCGGCTCCTACAGAGGGGCGAGGTGTGAAAACTTCCCGACATCACAACTTTTCTTTTAGGGAGGAATGACATCTCCCCCCTCCATTTAGTACATGGCAGATGACAGTGGCATCTGAAGGGTTTATCTGGACACAGATTATATAACCACCATGCAGTGCACAAAGCCAAACGCCATCCATGCAGCTTTCCCAACCCTCCAGGGTCTTCTCCATCTCACCTAGAGTCTCACAGCTGGTATTTCGGGAGCACTGCCCACTATCCCTATCAAGGGAGGAGAGCTGCTCATCAGATTTACTAAGTTTTCCTATACTACTACATGGCGACAAGCGAGGAGACTCTCCGCCGTATGACTGGCTTCCTCCGGATAGGCGGCGATGAGCGTAACAATTCACTTCAAAATCCTGCATGGAATAAGAGAGAAACAAAGGGTTAACCAAGACATAACAGAGGGGTCTGAAAAATCAAATATCCATGTAACCCTAGGAAAAGATTGCCCATATCGGAAGGGACCCTCCCAGCGTCACACATGAGGTCTGTACAGCCGCATAGAACTATATGGAGTGTAACATATATCTTATCCAGTGGATCCCAGCAGTAAGTTACTTTAGTGTGGCAATCCCTTTAAGAGTGCAATCTTAGGACACGTGATAAGCATTCGCTGCCTAGACTAAGATATGACCACAAGCTAGCTGACTGTTCCCACATCCAGCAGGAATTGTGAGATCAGGAAACAGATTGTAAGGTCTTATGCCGGATTCTAGGACATCCACTTACCTGGGCACTGGTGCCAAGGGGTATACTAGACCCACTGGTAGCTCGACTCATAGGTGCCACAACAGCAACTCGGGTGGGTGAAGGTGCAGATTGTCTTTTCTTTGGGGGTAAGGCAGGAGGTGGACTGTAGGTAGAGACAAAGAGCATAGGAAACACTTTACTGCACTGCTGCAAAACAGGATGTATTTAGAGACTGAAGCATGTAAAACCTACCCATTTTCCACCACTCGGATACCAGGTAATGGGGGTTTGGGTGGAGCGAGCTCATCTGCTTCCACACTGTCTGCAGGGGCTTCCTTACAAGGCTCGGGGGTCTTGTTAAGAATCTCCAGTTCTCTCTCTGACAGAGGCAAGTCTTGTGTGCTGGAAGAGAAAGAACTAGGAGAACCGTGCCGGACACCGGAGGAGAGAACGCCGGGAGGGAGGAGATGGAGGACCCCAGGACTCACCTGTCTGTTTTGCACGCTGGTAAGGCCGGCTTCACAGGACTGGTGGGAGATGGACGCTCCTGCTTCTCAATCATCAATCGTACCAACTCCTAGAAGATGGAATGGAGGGGGGAAGGGAGTCAGCAAAGCTGAAGAAGGGAACTTACAAGCAGGAATTAGAAGCGTTACTTGGTGTAGTTGTGACTAGTGAGTGCAGCTCCGGAGTATAATACAGGATGTAACTCAGGATCAGTACAGGATAAGTAATGTCATGTATGTACACAGTGACTGCACCAGCAGCAGAATAGTGAGTGCAGCTCTGGGGTATAATACAGGATGTAACTCAGGATCAGTACAGGATAAGTAATGTCATGTATGTACACAGTGACTGCACCAGCAGCAGAATAGTGAGTGCAGCTCTGGAGTATAATACGGGATGTAACTCAGGATCAGTACAGGATAAGTAATGTCATGTATGTACACAGTGACTGCAGCGGTAGCAGAATAGTGAGTGCAGCTCTGGGGTATAATGCAGGATGCTTGGTGATGCATGTAGCCTCCATGTATATGTATATGTTGTGCGGTTGTGATAACGTTGTGAGATGAGGACAGTGGAGAACCTTATAGATGATATTGGAGAGTTAGAAGGTGAAATCTCAGCTATGATATGTGGATGGGGAGCGAGGGAGGGGAGGGCTGGATGTCTCCCAAATATCTGACTTCATTCGCTGGATGACCTCACAGATGCAGACTCCAGCTGTGTCCCTGGAGGGGATGGACGGGCTGCCAGGCGTATGACTGAGGTTAACCCCTGAGCTCCTGTGATGTGTGGTGAGATGAGTAGACGTGATTGGCTGTAGCCGGGGGCTCTCTATACAGGACAGTGCAGGGGGCACAGGGACAAGGCTGACCTTCACTCCGTCCAGCACGGCCTTTATGACATCCTTCACGGTCGCCACCATCTCCTTGTCCTCGCAGTTTACGCCTTCCAGCATCACTTGATCGGACCAGCGGATGAGGTTTGCAAGAGACTGGTAGACCCGGCTGTAGCAAGAAGAGATGGCGGTGCTGGGAAGGAGAGGGAGAAGACTCATTACTAGAGGGAAAGCACTGGGTGCGCTGACAGCAAGCAGAGATCGTGAGGAACTGATGCACAAACCTTTGCTGAGAGTGCGTGTCCGCCTGGACCAAGGGCAGAATAGCTTCCAGGACTTTGCTAGCCGAGCCAGGGAGCATAACCAACACCATCTTGTCTACGGCCATCTTGTCCACTATAGTCTTAAAGTAACGCAGAGCATTGACCACCTCCTTCTCCTGCTCCTCCAGGCGGCTCAGGGTCTGCAGAGCACAAAGTAAGGGATTAGCAAGAACCAAACAGAAAACAAAATAATACTTTTCAGTCGCTGGAAAAGCTGGGTGATGAATGATATAGTGAATATAAGGACCCAGCTGGGTATATGGAAAGTGAGGAGGCATGGAGGTACATTCAGGAGTCTAGGAAAGCTGGGAGCCATGGCAGTGCATACAGGAGTCTAGGAAAGCTGGGAGCCACGGCAGTGCATCTTATTGTTATACGATACCTTGTTACATTCTGGTGGGCGTGCGGTTTGTCTGATCGCGTGATCTTGTGTCACGTGATCATGACGTCACACGCTAACACCGGAGCGGGTCTTATAAATTTGTCAGTATATGTTTTGTAAGTCAACGAGACCATGACTAAGCCCTGAGAGAGGGCGAAACGCGTTGGTCACTGACCTGGGTATCCATATGATTGCCAACCATGCCTATGGATTTTAATGCCATTTCTACAATAAAAGAATGAATTTTATCTGAATTTCCCTGGAGCGCGGACATCACTTCTTTTGTTTCTGAAGTAATGTCATGTATATACACAGTGACTGCACCAGCAGCAGAATAGTGAGTGCAGCTCTGGGGTATAATACAGGATGTAACTCAGGATCAGTACAGGATAAGTAACATCATGTATGTACGGAGTGAGATGAATAGTGAATAGTAAATAATAGTGAGTGCAGCATACATTTTGTTAAAATTATAAAAATGTAATTTTCCAACTGAAGTCAATTAAAATAATAAGGCTTAGAATAGTCTGACATGTAACATGGAAATACTCAAATACATATAAACAATGAGATAATAATTTTTTGATTCTAATTTTACATTTTGTAATCTACGATTTTTTTCCATTTCATAAAGCAGACACTTCCTCCATCTGGTATAATGTACATGGAAGATGCATCAATCCTCTATAATAAACTTTTTCTGTTTTCATAATGTCTTTTGAGAATCTTAAACTGTAGTTGATTTCAATGACTTACCTCAGGTCCGACTGGTTTGTGCATATTATATGAATCCATTATCCAGTGC